>QXTE01000199.1:1181286-1183267 GCA_003942145.1 Platysternon megacephalum | reverse complement strand
GGGGAGTCAGGAACAGTCATTGGAAGGGATTGGGGGTGTGGGTGGGGAGTCAGGAACAGTCATTGGAAGGGATTGGGGGGGCGGGTGGGGAGTCGGGAACAGTCATTGGAAGGTATCGATTGGGGGTGGGGAGTCAGGAACAGTCATTGGAAGGTATCGATTGGGGGGGTGGGTGGGGAGTCAGGAACAGTAATTGGAAGGTATCGATTGGGTGGTGGAACGAGGCCGCCCCCTCCCCCAGACCAAGTCCGCTGGCCACACGATGACGCTTTTTAAAGGCAATCAGGGTAACGTTTGCCAAGTGTATGCAGACGATATGCAGATCAGCCGCGGGGGAAGCAAAGCCAGGAGTGACCAAAGTCACCACAGCGGAACAAAAGAATAAAACAACCCACAATCAACCAACCGACGCGAAAACACGGGGAAAATCCGCAGAAACGGAAACAACCCCTGGCGTGTCGCGCTTCTCCAGGGAACCGACATCTCCTGCTCAGCTGGCATGTTTCCTGCTCCTACCTTTGCACACACATGTGCACGTAACATATACATATACATTGGCCTACATGGGGACTTTGGAAGTGCTAGGAACGCAGAATTAAGCTCTATGGGGGTGTATACTTTTATAACACCCTGATGCGCGGGTATCTATCTAATCCGGCTCGCTAGCGTTTGACATAGAGGGACTTGGGTTCTCTTTCCCCCTCCCATACAAGTACCAAAGCAGTAACTCTCTGTTATTCCTTCCTTTCTTCATCCCTACAATGATTCCAACATAGTTTTGAAATCAGGCGCAGGGGAAAGGTGCCCTTTGAAATTACACCCTCGCCCTCTAAGTACACAATGACTCTACCAGCACATTAGCTGCCATTTTCAGCGACTCCTTGGGGTTTTTAAAAATACTGCTTGAGAGCCTTGTCTCACCCTCTCTAGCACTGGTTAATAAGCTCTCTCAAAATTCCTTGCACATCCCCAAACCCATTGGCAGAGTGTTACCAAACGTAGACAGACAATCCCTTCCCTAACTGATTGACAAACGTCATTTGCAAGAATGCCCTTTAATTTCGTGTTTGGGTTGCGATTTTCATATTATGTTTTCCAGAAACACCTAGTGAATTACGATCCGTTTTACCTTTTTGTTTAAAGAACGTGGCATTTTCCTGCTAATTTGGAAACAAAACAAAACCTTCCAGAAAAAAATAATGTTCACCTTTCTTAGAATTGTAGTGTATATTTACAATGCAGTGCATTGAATATGATGCAGTATTTTGATTGTAATCCGCCTTCTTTTGTATGTTTTATTTTGGATATGTAACATAACTGATATTTAAACGTTTGATATTTCCTGTCATGTAATATAGACGTATTAATTTAATATAACTGAATTTTATATACGTAACATAACTGATATTTTAAAATCCAATGCAACATATTGCATATTATGCACTACAATACTTTTCTTTTAAACAGAACTATATTTTAATATATGCAGCAGAGAAGGTAGTTAAATGTGTATCCAACAGATTTTGACTTAAAGCAGTGAAAATCACCCAGGGCAAATTACCTCCTAGTTCACAAAAAAAAAAAGTTTATAGAGGAATCCCTCATTTCATTTCAACTCAAAATTCAAAAATGGATTTCAAAAAATAATCATAAAGAGTGACCCTGTTCCAACAACATTGTGAGTTCATTTAGTGGAGGGTTTTTGTTGAATCTTTTCGGTAAAATACATGGCCATATATATACATATAGAATCCCCCTTGAATCTTCAAGCTTTGAAGTTTTTTTATTTTTTTTATTTTGGTGAGTCAGAAATAAAACACCAACTGCTCAATTAGATTGAACAACGGGGGTACTTAAAAAGCCAATCGTGGCAGTGTTTAAATCTTTATTTACCAGAACCTTGTAAAGGCAGGAACAATTTGCATTCTATTAACTGCTTTTCAATAGGGCATCGACTGGAACTAAAGGATGCCACTATCTT
>QXTE01000199.1:1128786-1176286 GCA_003942145.1 Platysternon megacephalum | reverse complement strand
AACCTGCCTCCCTCCCTCCCCGCCCTGTGCAACAAAGCCCAGGCGTGTCTGAGTGCAAACCCGGAGCCGGGTGTCAAAGAGGAGAATTGATCGGATTTGAAATATAGAGAAAAATGTAGATAGCAAAGAGACCGTTTGCACGCGCTGCATTGGTGTAACACACACACAGACATACACACACTGACACACATACACACACTGACACACACACATAGACACACTGACACACATACACACACTGACACACACACACAAACACACTGACACACACACACAGACATACACAGACACTCTGACACACACACACTGACATACACAGACACTCTGACACACACACACAGACACTCTGACACACTGACATACACAGACACTCTGACACACACACACACACACACACACTCTGACACACTGACATACACAGACACTCTCTCTCACACACACACACACACACACACACACACTGATTAATCGATTATTAATGCCCTGAAGCAGAGGGGGCTGAAGGAAAAAATGATTCTAAAGGGATGTGCGTAGGAGAAAAAAAGTTGACAACTGTGGACACAGTTTTAGTTAGCTTCTTTCTCTGTTTATTATAGATCATATGGACTCAACTGTATATTATATATATAGCTTTGACGTTAGCTAATTTCTATATCGATCGATCGATCGATGCACATGCAGGCTATTCCGTAGAGATGTGTGTGTGTCAGTGTGTGTGTGTGTCAGTGTGTATCAGAGTGTGTGTGTGTCAGAGAGAGTGTGTGTGTGTGTGTGTCAGTGTGTGTCTGTCTACATACATTCATGATCTCTTTCCCTGCGTGTGTTTTGGGGGAGGCGGGCGGGCTGAGGGGCTCTGTTGCGGAAGGGGAGGCGTTGGAAAACACACACCGTTGTGCCCTCTGACAACCCCAGGCTGACCTGGGCTCTCCCGCAGAGAGATCCACCCCCTTAAAGCTCGTCCTCGGGATTGCAGGCTCGCGGGCAATCTAGGCTCTGTCCCGGTAACCGCTCTGCTCCCTACAGGTATCGATCGCGTCAGCTGAGGAGAGGAGGACAAATACCTCCTGGCTCTCTTCCTGGGGAAAGCCAGGGCTCAGCTCCGGCTCTCTGGGCACCTGTGGGCACGCAGGGGACACCGGATTCCACTTCGGGCTGGCTGCCCACTAGCGCCACCCTGCTTCGCTCCGAGACAAAGGGGGGTTCACACAGTGGCCAGGGACCGTGGTAACCCGCACTGGGAGGTGGCTGCCAGGAACTCCCGGAGACTGCCATGGCAGGGGGGGGGGGGGAGGGTGTCTGTGTGTGAGAGTGCAACGCACGCACGTGTGCAGACAGACACGCACAGTTATACACGTACCACCAGGCGACCTGTAACCAGCAGTAACTTTACTCAGGTGAGTATTCCTCCCGACTTCCGCAAGGCCCCTTACAAACACAGTTCCTGACGGGTTTGCGCCATAGAATCCAAGGAGTAACCGGGTTTTTGGCCTTGTACGAAAGAATGAAAAAATAGATAGATAGATAGATAGATAGATAGATGGGGTGTATAGGGATAGATAGATAGATAGATAGATAGATAGATGGGGTGTCTGGGGATAAATAGAAAGAAAGAGGAAGGAAGGAAGGAAGGAAGGAGGGAGGGAAGGAAGGAAGGAGGGAAGGAAGAAGGAAGGAAAGAAGGAAGGAAGGAAGGAGGGAGGGAAGGAAGGAAGGAAGGAAGGAAGGAGGGAGGGAAGGAAGGAAGGAGGGAAGGAAGGAAGGAAGGAAGGAAGGAAGGAAGGAAGGAAGGCAGGCAGGCAATTGGTTTTCCGGATCCAATCAGTGTTTTGGTCATCTTTAAAACTTACTTGCAAAATATTACAGGCTCCTATGTGTGACCCCCGCACAATAGCTGGCAAAATTAAAAAATACAATATTTCCGCAGCAGAAATAGGTTTCTCCCTGGAAATCAAAGACTGGAAGGAACCAACAGACTGTACAGACATTGCAATAACACCCACACCTCTCTCCCTTTACAAACTCCTGATCTTTAAATTCAGATCAGACACATGCATTAAATAGAATCTTAGAGAGAGAGACAGTAGGTGAGAGACAATAAAACACAGACATTTAGCTATAGCCAGACGGGCAGACAACAACATATCATCTCTCGCCTTTCTAGGGAAAAAGCACTATTGAAACCTGAGAACATTCTTTGGCTAAAAAGAGAGGAAGAGCAGACAAAAAAGGACAAAGAATTTAGCTTCCATGGAGCCTCTGGCTAATATTTAAATTGATATTGAAACAGTTCCAATATTTTCAGTCTGTTCTGAGTCCTTTCAGGTCAATATATTCTGGTTTCCAAAGCTTTATTGGACTATGTAAAAAAAATCTATAGCTTACCATTTTTAAAGCATTACTAACTATTCTGAAGCTTTGGATTTAATAAGCGCCATCAATAAAGAACACGTCTATTCCTTTGGAAATCATCCTCCAACCCTCTAAATCTATTACAGTAGCCTGCATGAGACCAAATAATTGTAATGAGTTGGGGGGGGGGGGAATAGAAGTCTCCATTTAGCTGCTATTGACCCAGATGCATTGCACCAACTATCCTCCCAAACCAACACCACAAATGCAATTTATGTAGGAGAAAAGTCATTTTGACATGCAGTATTTTATTTTAATCATTGCCAGTTTTTCCTCGTTTGATCCAGTCCTTTCCCTTGGAATCCCTGGTCAATTTCTTTCTGGAAGGCAAACCTCTGAGAAGGGAAGAGAAGATAAGCAAGCACCCAGAGATTAGGGGTTATATTGTGTCGATTGCATATTTTATATGCTTTTAAATCCCTTAAACATGTCCCTTGAAAGCACCTATGTTACTCACTATATATATTCCTGCAGCAATTTGGTAATATGATGGCCATGTTTCAGTACTGCCGCCACAATACCTTGACAAAAACCTCCAAAATGCACGTTTGCTGCTTGCACCTGCTTCGTGTCTTGCGTCCTTCCCTTTTGACTTCGGGCTTCCATAGATCTCAAGAAACATCTGAGCTGCAGAGACATTTCATCTTCAACAGCATGAAATGACTGAATTCGTGCATCAGCTGATATATGACAGTCTCTTGCTGATCAGAAATGGCAAAAGGAGGCTTGAGCTTAATAATTAATAATAATAATAAGTAATAATCATCAATTTAAACTCTGCTTCAGTGCAGCCACTCAACAAGCTGCATGAATATTCAATTACTATTTCATAGCAAACTTTTTGATGCAAAATATTCTAAACTGTATCAATAGACTCTGTCTTTATTTTTGCCCTGTACAGAGAAAAGGAAAAAGCCTTCTTGCTAAACAATGTCATGCTTTCACTATAGAACTGGTGAGACTGAATACAACTCTTTCGTTTCTTTTTGTTTGATAGCAATATAAAATCCATCCCAGAGCCAGCCATTTCCTTAGTCCTTGGTAGGCCCCTTACATGAAAAACAACAGCAGCAACCTGGAGACAAGTGGTGGAGCAGCTCGTTGTTTTCCAGACCTCATTGAGAAGGAAGAAACCTGAGATGGATTGTACCATCAATTTCTACTCTTCAGCTGGGCAGGAGATGCCCTCAAAGGGCAAAGGAGCTACTGGTTCCATGCACTCCCCCTCACCCACATTACTGAAGTGGCAACTTCTTGTCCTGGAGAATGAACATAAGAACATAAGAAGGGCCATGCTGAGTCAGAACAAAGGTCCACCTAGTCCAGTGTCCTGTCTTCCAACAGTGGCCAATGCCAGGTGCCCCAGAGGGAATGAACAGAACAGGGCAATTATCAAGTGATCCATCCCCTGTCGCCCATTCCCAGCTTCTGGCAAACAGAGGCTAAGGACACTTCAGAGCATGATTTTGCATCCCCTTTTTCCCCCGTTGTAGGTGTCCCTGAAGCATTTGAAATGTCCCTGAGACCAGGCACCAAGGAAGGATGGTTGCCCTACAACCCACCCCCCCCCAAACCCCTCCCGCTCCACTGCTGTGAGCCCAATAGGTGGCAGAACCCCGCCGTGGCCTAGAACCGGTTGTGGACAAGGGAAGGGGGGTGGAACACGGACGGCCTCCCACTTCCACCTCTCGTATCCTTCCTCCATCCAGAGCAAGGGTGTCAGTGGTGGCCCAGAGAGACATCATGAAACAGGGACTCAAGGATTTGGACTTTCTTCTCTCTCCCCTGCCCCAGGAAGTTGGAGTCTTGGAGAACATGTCAGGGTCATGACACTGAAGCACCAGGTGTGTGAACAGGACGGTGTTTGAAAAGTCCCCAAGAGCTAGCAGGGAGGTCTACAGTCCGGGAAGCATATGCCACCTCTCCCCACCTTTCTCCAGTGTGCAAGGCCCTTGTCCGGGTGGTCACAAGCAGGTGGCCACTGGTGTCTGGGCTCACTCGCCCCACGTTATAACTCTAGGACAGGGGTTCACAAACTTTTTTTGCTGGAACACCCTTTGTAAATATTTCAGGCTGTGACGACCCTCCCACCCCCAAAAAAGGGATGACCCCCCCCATACCATGCCACCCTTACTTCTGCGCTGCTGCTGGCGGCAGCGCTGCTTCAGAGCTGGGCACCCGGTCAGCAGCTGCCGCTCTCGCAACCCCCCCCTACAATAGTCTTGTGACCCCTCTTTTGGGTCAGGACCCCAGCTGGAGAAACGCTGCCCTAGGAAAAGCTCCAATCGTCACTCCAAAGTTTGGGGGAGGCGCAGAAGATGTACTACTGCTGCCCTCCCCTAGAGGGCAGACTACCACTGAAGGAGCCTGTGTGGGAAAGTCCAGGGCCCCTTAATGTCCAGGAGACCCAGAACCATTCCCCACACCCTGCTCCAAGTCCCACAGACCTAGCTGCTGGGGACAGAGAACAGATCATTCCGCCCCGGATCTTTATTCAAGCTTTCACGTGGTCTCAGTGTAGTAGTTTAACCTTTAAGGAAAATCATAAGCCGAAAGCCCCCTTTCCATGAGCAGTTCTGGGCGTTTCTTCACCATTTCGGAGCAAAAAGAAAATGAATGGCGGTGAGAAATCTTAGCGGTTGGAGACTTGATGAGGGACTATTTTATAATGAATGTGTATCACAAAAGGAGCGCTCAGCGCATTGCTCTGTGGGGCTGAGATGGCTCTGGCCCGGATTCTGATTCGTTACTGGTCTAAATCCGGATTGACACCAGTGTGCCCCAAATCAGAATAGCGCTCTCTCTCTGTGTTGCTTTCTAACGCTCTTTTCTGGTGGAGCAGAGGCAGAGCCAACCAGCAAATGCTGTAAGGTCAAACCAACCCCGTCTTTTCTTAATGCAGACACATGGCTCATTGTACAGTTGCTTTGATGTTTCCTCCTCTCGTCAATAAAGCATCGTTTAAAAAAGAAGAGGAAAGAAAGAAAACACTTGCGAAGCTTGTCTTAGGTTGGCACGCCTAGGCTTAGCTGGAGACCATGCAGAATGCAACGCTTGTGCATGAGCTGATAATAATAATAATAATTAATAATAATTAATGAATAACTCTCATTGCCTCGCATCACCATGTTGCAAGGCCACAGATCTCTTTCCCTTTTCATGCCATCTGCAAACTTTATTCTGAGTCATTGTAAATTTCATTTGAAAATACCAGTCACTTTTCTCAGCCTGGTTCCAACTCCCAGTCATCTGTAATTCTTCGTCTTCTGGTTTCTTAACTTGGACGTGAGGCTGGTCAATTTCCATTTGTTTACAGTCAATTTCACTTTAATTTTTATGTATTTATCTCATCAATCTGTTGTTTATTTCTTTATTTATTAATGCAAGGAGAGTCCTATGGGAATCCTTGTTAGCAAGGGAGTAGGAGCTGGATACAGAAGGTTCTGACTCTTGTAGGAACTGAAGGTTGGGTTGTAGAAGAGGTGTGCTATTGTTATTATCAAAGGGAGTACCAGGTCCTCAGGGAAATGTCACTTGTATCCCGTGGATCCGGCATGAAATGGTGTTTGCTTTAAGGAGACTTACACGGAGGATTTGTAGCATAAAGGAATACAAAACCCCCTACTGAGATCACTTTTTGATCTTGAAATGGATTTTAGACAGAAAGATTTTTCCAAACGGCCAGCTTGTGATTCAGAGACAGGAAAGGAAGAGAGTGGATCTGGGGAGTTGGAGGTATCCTAACCCCCAAAGAGAAGGAATATGGGACAAAACCCAGCACTNGGGGGGGGGGGGGGGGGGGGGGGGGGGGGGGGGGGGGGGGGGGGGGGGAGAGGGAGGGAAGTGGCCCGCGAGATGGAGAGTTGTTACAGGTTCTCTATTTATTATGCAAACATTTCTTTGACACCCTCCCGCCCCTCATTTGCCTTTTCATTCAGGGCCAGTTAAAGAGATTTTCCCGTGAAAGAAAAACCTCCCCCAAGCAGCGTAATCACACCCCTTAGCCAGGGAGATGGCAAACTTTGATGGGAAGCCCAATGAATTCCTAGCGAGCATGCAGAAAAGCCAGACCTCAGATAGAAACAGGAGTGAGAACCGAGGAGGGAGGGAAAGGGAAAGAGGAATAAATACAAGACACATAAAGATTCAAACCCTAATTCAAGAGCAGCTCCGGAAGGAGGGTTTTATTCAACTTTACAAAAAATAAAACACATCAGTGTTTCGAAAACATGGCGTATAATCTAACAGCAATAACAAATCTATGTATCTATCTGGCGTGGGTTCATACCTGCAGTCTTACTCCTGCAAAATTTCCATGGACTTCAATGGGAGTTTTGTGTGTGTGTTTTATACGTCTGGACGTGTGTGGCTAGGTATGTTAGTATACACAACAGGGCAAACGTCTCGTTTAATTAATCGTAATAATGCCCGGAGATTCTCCCTGGAGTGCTGCAAACAGACTCCTGCAAATTCTTGGTATCTTGGGAAGCCAGAAATTGGGATCTTCTCTTCTGCACAATAAACCTTTTGCTTCTTCATTTTACTCCGGGGCTGCTAGTCAAGGATCCCTCCCCCGCCGAAGCTTCGCAAGGGGACTTTTAGTAATTAGTAAAATATAATTGAGCAATGCTCGCGCGTCTCTCCACTCTGCAAGACACCCCATTGCTCCTTCACAATCAATACAATATCATTAGGCGAAAGGCTGGCAAATGTGCTGAGACATATGGGGAGGAGGGAGAAGGGAACTTTAGGAAGAAGCAGGATTTCTGCAACAACGGGAAATCCGTCCCCAGAAATGCAACCCAGGAGAGGTGGAAAGTAGGGCGGGGGGTGGTCGCAGGGGGTGTCCGAGTCTGGGGGAGTTCTACTTTGGTAACCAGGGGGTGCTTGGAGTCAATACAATGATCATCAGAAGTTGTCCAGGGCGCTAGAAAGTCTGGGGCGATCAGCTGGTGGGGGTTTGGTCAAAGGAGCATTTTTCATAACAGAAATCCGCCCCACCAGTCTTTCCTTCCCTCCTCTGCTAGGAACAGGTCTATCGCCGGCTGTTCCTGCTGGCTCCAGAGCAGGGTGAGAGGGGAAAGCCCTCAACTTCCGCCTTGCTGGGAGCAGCTAATTCATCCGGCGCTGCCGCTGGCGCTGCTTTAGGGTTGGGGGGTTGGATGTGCCTCCGAAATCTCCGGCAGGGGCGTGTCAGGTTCTGAAACACGTCCACTGTCACACACGGATCCCCCCTCCCCAGACCCCCCCACCCGAGAGCGGGGCTTTGTCCTGGGCGGTCCGGAATGTCCAACCCCCACAACACGGCGAGAGGCGATCGCCTGGTACAACCAGCGGCGTCCTGCCACGTGGAGCCCAGAGACTCCTTCCCGGAGCCGGAGCCGCGGGACAGAAAGCTCAGGGCTCGCGGGTGTCGTGCTCCAGAAACCCTTGGGCTGAGAGTAGCTTTGCAGAGGCCCAATGCTCAGGGGGCGGGGTGGTGGGAGAGAGACGGGCTTTGCCCACGTGTATTCCTGCCCATGGGGACCAGGCTGCCTGGTTTTCTGCTCAGTCCCCCGGTGGACTCTGGCTGCCCCGCTTCTCCTGTACCCGAGCCCTGCCTCTCATTAACAGTCCGTACTTGAGCAATTGGCAGGCTGGGCCAGACTCGGGCTGCTCTCGGTAAGCAGACTTCCCCAGGATCGGGCCCCGTGTAAGGGCTTTCTGTGAAAGATGCATCCAGCCATCTGGCCCTCCCAGCTCCAATGGATGCGAGCGAATTCGATTTCCCTGCTGCAAACAGGTTTCATTGGGAACCCTTGCCAGCCTGCAACGCCCCTGCCGTTGTGTTCCCATGTACAGCACATGTGCCTATGAGCCAGAGAATTTTTAAATAATTATATTTCAAAAACCCAATTAATACGCGGAAGAAAACCCAATAGCCGGCATCAAATAATGTAACGTGGATACTGCCCAACACATGGGAAAGAAAATGCGACAGCACTTTGATGTTTGGAGCTTTTTTTACGATAGATAGATAGATAGATAGATAGATAGATAGATAGATAGATAGATAGATAGCTAGATAGATAGATAGATAGATAGACATATAGAGGGGGTGTATGGGGATCGATAGATAGATAGATCGATAGATAGATACATAGATAGATAGATAGATAGATAGAGGGGGAGTCTGGGGATAGATAGATAGATAGATAGATAAATAGATAGATAGATAGATAGATAGATAGAGGGGGAGTCTGGGGATAGATAGATAGATAGATAGATAAATAGATAGATAGATAGATAGATAGATAGAGGGGGAGTCTGGGGATAGATAGATAGATAGATAGATAAATAGATAGATAGATAGATAGATAGATAGAGAGGGTGTTAGGGAATAGGTAGATATATAGATAGATAGATAGATAGATAGATAGAGAGATAGATAGATAGATAGATAGATAGGTAGAGGGGGTGTATGGGGATAGATAGATAGATAGCTAGATAGACAGATAGATAGACAGATAGACAGATAGATAGATAGATAGATAGATAGATATATAGATAGATAGATAGATAGATAGATAGACAGAGTGAGTGGATATGGGTAGATAGATAGATAGATAGATAGATAGATAGATAGATAGATAGATAGATAGACAGGCATCTGACACACAATATTTTCCTGTTTCTCCTGATGATGGACATTCAAATGTCACCTCTGGAAACTCACTAGCCTGGCCCTGCACGCCCAGCAGTTTGGCAGACTGGCTCAGAATACAGCCCGTTCTCTCTGATGGTCACTCGGAGTCTTTCAACAATTAGTTGAGCTGCAGTTGTGGAAGGCGGTTTTGATTTCCTTTCTCTCTCTCCATTCGACAGCTGTATCCTATTGATCCCCTCCCCTCTCTCTGTCTCTTTTTTCCTGAGCTCCCTCTCTCTATTTAATCCTCGTCTCTCTGCTCCTCCGAAGCCACCCGGTCAGTTTCACAAACACAGGGCGAGCAGGAGCGAGGGGGCTGGGGGTTGCATGGTGCCAGTGCTAAAAACCTGCGGGGGGGGGGGGGGCAGAAAGCTGGTAAGTTGGGAGTTTAGGGACAGAGAGGATGTGATGAATGGGGTCAGGATCTCTCGGACTGTCATTGGGGTAGGGAACCTGTAGACTCACTGAGCCTTGTTACGGTCTGAAGTTTGTTCCCTGGGTTCCAACTTGCCCTTGAAAGAATAAGAAGGAAACAGCCCTACTGTGAAGGGCTGAGTAAAGGGGGTCGCTGATCAAACTGCAGGGCACTGTATCTGAGGGACCCTGAGTCCTGGCGTTATTCCCACCAGCCCTGTATTTAGACTTGTTTTTCAACTTCCTCTCTGACTTCGAAGCTGTTCAGGCGTGAAGAAGATTTATGGGGACGGCAAATTTGAAGGCATCTAATAAAACGTCCGTTTAAACGTGACTCCTGAGGGGTTAGCTAAATTTGTGTTCTATTTAATGATATTCACCTATACTCAACCCACCCAGAAACAATTCGGTCATACACAGATAGTGCTTATATCTGTCTATACAGACAGTACAGCTAGTACATTTCAGAGAGATTGTTTATGTCTGCAACTATCATTACTATGATTTCCTTTGAAAGCTGCTGGATACTGAGTTGCTTAGATGTATTCCTAAACATATTTATGTTTGCTTCATTGCTTTTTCTATCTATCTATCTATCTATCTATCTATCTATCTATCTATCTATCTATCTATCTATCTATCTATCTATCTATCCCCATACACCCCATCTATCTATCTATCTATCTATCTATCTATCTATCTATCTATCTATCTATCTATCTATTTTATACTTCTTAGAATTTGGGACTAGATAAGCCAGTGAGTATTGAAAAATATTTTAATGTTAAGAGAAAAAATATGAATGACACATTATCAATACATTTCCCCGTTTATAATTCTCACCCCCTTGTAACTAAAGTGCTGGTCAAGGCTGCTATTTTGTTACGATTTTCTTCTGCATTTTTCTCTGTTTCTTCCCATTTAGGAATAGCTACAAAGCAAAAGTTATGTCTCGAAATGTAGCTCAGGGACTCACTGGCCAGCTTTGTAGGGGATCTGTCAATCTTATGTCAATCATCTAATCTCACACGCACAAATATCAAATCTCTTTTGCAAGGCATACAGGGTCGGAAGAGAGCGAGCGAGCTATACAGGGAATATTTCCTTTATGCAGATAGGAAGACATAGCTTACATGGTATGTCTCCTACAGAAAATCAAGTTCCTTAAAGTTCCTTAACGCTTCAAAATAACTACAGAATCGCCTGGCAGGTGAATTATTTAGTGGCTATTGAAAAGATCCCTTTGCAGACCCTTTCATTTCGGTTCCAAATATTTTATAGCCCAGCCTGTGCCTATAGATGTCTCGATTTTACAACAATTAACTGTAAAGCAAACACCGTGGCAATTTCTGCTAATCGATTTTCCATACAATGGGCCCCAGATGATGTTTTAAAATGTGAGAAACTAAAATGTGTTGGTTTAAATAAGACTTTTACAATCAATAGCTTTAAAAAAAGGAGACTTTGATAGTGGTTCTTGAAGGGAATTCAAAAGCTTTCACCTCCAAAACAAAACAAAAAATCTAAGCTGAGAAAGTTACTTTAGAACTTGGGTCCATTTATCTTCAATCTTTGGAATTCTGCTTAGGGACTCAAACTTACTTAGTAAATAAAAATACCCTTCTCTCTCTCTCTCTCTCTCTCTCTAGTATGTATACACACCTATATCTGAATAACATGTATACACACATATTCATACAGATATATACACACACACCCATATAGACACACACACATATTCACATCAATCTATTTATAGATGGACATATACAAACAAAAACGGTTACATATGTATAGGTAAAGATCTAGATGATATAGATACATATGTATATGTGTAAATATCTATTTATATCTATTGTCTCTATAAATGTACCTATCCATGTGATTATATAATTATATATCATATATTTTGATTTGTCCCAAGATTTTTCGAAAAAAGAATGTAGAAAATTATACACAGAGACATATCCCGTATCACACCCGTCTTTCCTTGTGTAAATAAATTCTCACACACGACACTCTTGACACACAAACATAACCTTTTGCAACTTCTGGGTTTTTCTTTTCAACATTTCTATCCCTAGGTTCTCATTCCACGGGGTAAATTAACCGCGTGGCGATTCTGCATCATTCAGCATTCAGTGGTGGGAAATATTTTTCTCTCAGAGGAATGGCAAGGTGAAAGGGATTTTTAAAAAATGAGTACGTAGCAGGATTTAAGATGAAGTGGTACCTTTTTCTATTTTCTGAGTTTATGTACCCCGTTTCGTTCTTATTTTCAAATCTAATACATAGAGACAAAACACTTCTTGCGTGCTCTTCCGGTTCGAATCCGAACGGGGTTTTCAAATAAATTGAAATAAATCTATTTATTTTTAAATTTTAAAAAATCCCAAATACTCTAGTAGGATGATACTCTGTGAAAGCTCAGTTATGAATCCATTGTAAGGTGGTTCGATAAAGGAGATATTTTAAAATTGGAAAGAGATTAGGTTTAAGGAAAAATATAGGAATTACAGGAATAAATAGTTTGCATCGTGCATTATATTTTTATACATTGATCAATCCGATTTCATAGCTGGATACGTCTCCAGTTCTGAGCTTCAAAAAGCATTCCTATTTAGAAGTTATGTCTGGGAGAGATTTCTCATTTCATACCAACTGTCTCGCAACTTTCTATTATCACAACATTTTAACAAGGACGGATGGCATAAGAACAGAGCTATCAGGGGAAAGTCTTCTTAAAAAAAATCGGTTTAACCAGGTGTCTGGCTGCCTTATTTTGAAAGAAAGAAAGAAAGAAAGAAAGAAAGAAAGAAAGAAAGAAAATATTAAGACATGGAAGAAAATAATGTATTAACATTTAAGGGAATTATTTGATATTTTCGATATGATCATATGATGTTTTCTTAGATATATGATTTATTCCATTAGTGGTCTATATATTATTATTATTATTATCCTATATGCTTATAGTTTATATAGCGACTCTCTATACACACACACACACAGAAATAACTTCTTTTAAAAGAGTATCTAATCTAAACGCCTTTTCACAGCCTTCCGAACTGCAAACCTTTGTTACATTTCCAGGGGTGAAGTCCAGCCCAGATGTTGGTATCTCCATTCCCTCTGCGACTTGGAAATCCAGCAAAATAACTTTTGTGCTTGTGTAATATTGCAAATATCATAGTCGAGGGCTCATCCCATTCCACCAATTGAAAGAAATGCATGTGCTCAATAAAACGGAGGGGGGAAATCAATGGCAGACTTTGAGAGCCTTTTTAATTCGCAATTTATTTTGAAAAGTTAAATGGGGCCCAACCCTTGAACTTTAAACTCTTCCATGAGCAAAGCACGTATTGCAAAGAGCGCAGGCTTTTGTTTGTGAAAGCAAGAAAACATTTGCTTAGGAACCCAGAAAAACATTTTGTAATCATAAAACGGGGAAACATACTTTCTTTCTAAAGGTTTCCCAGCTGGCCTTTCCCTTTCTTGTTTTTTCTCCTTCTGTCCATTTTTTTCTTCTCTTTTCTAGTCTTTCTCGTCTCACAGGCAAAGCATATTCCCCGCCAGAGGTATAGACATGACTTTCGAGCAGACGATTTGAATGAGCTAGTCATGGAAAGGTCTTAGATGGGAAACTGTAGCATTGCCCGTCTCGGCTTCAGCTGCTTATGTAACTAAAACATTTCAACTCAGAAGAGAGGGTTTCATTTGTCAGAAACCTGGATTATTTATCTTCTGTATCTCACAGTTAAAAGCAGAAATGAATCTGGATGGTATGGGAGATATTGAGAGGTATATATATATATATATTACATCATTATATATTATACAATGTACCATATATTATATATATGCGTCTATATATGAATCATATTACATTATTATATATTATATATATGCGTCTATATATGAATTGTGTTATATTATTATATATAATATACTATATTATAATTGTATATATATTATAAACCCTGTAACAATAAGAATGGTTGATAAAAACAATTGCTGGGGTTTATTTCTTAACACACACCCTTCTGCAATTCGGTTTGACCTTCCAACATGTGTAAGATCTGGGAGTACTACAATCAATTGTGAGTGTGTGGTTTAGGTCTCCGAGTCGTGGTACTGCTTCCTTTTACGGTTTGTGTAGTTTGGAAATTCTATGAGTTGTGTGTGTGTGTGTGTATGTGTGTGTGTGTGTGAGAGAGAGAGAGAGAGAGAGAGAAATCTGGAAAAAAAAAGTTTGACTGTTCAGTGGCGCACAAAACACAATGGGAAGCAAATAATGTGTCCCCCTCTGCTGTGATCACGCAGCTGATATTGACAAAGGGAGGCCACCTCCCTAGGATATTAAAGTTACAGATGCTCCGAAAAATGGCAACAGCTCATTAGAATGTGTTTAGTAACTAAACCACCAACCATTCTAAGCCAGGTGGTTTGGGGAGGGGGCGGGGGGGGGGAGATTTATGTGCAGTCGCTCGGAGTATTTACATAGGTATTACACATCTGTGAATATGTGCAAGTCTATCGATTGGCCATTGCTCCAAATCCCTCCTCAACCACATTAAGGAGCTTCGTGGGCAGTTGTCTTGTTTTCATATTTTTTAACCAATCAGGTCGCAAAGAAGGCAGGCGAGTCTGTCCTTTAAAACAAAACAAAAAACAAAACAGAAAAGAGGCAAGATTAGACAGGATATTTTCCCGGTGATTTCTCCTGTTGCCAATAAAGGGTTAATGGCTCCGGGGGAGGGGGGAGGGGAAGGGGGGGTGTTTGTGGATAAAAGCAGAAGAAGAGATTCTAGTCTCAGCCCTACAAGTGAGGCTAACTTTAGTTTTCACCTGTGAGCCACCCCGTCCCTCCCCAGAGATATCGCCCAGTGTTTATCTAGTGCCTTCGACTGAGGGCCCGATCCTGCTACCATTGATTGATTTGAATTGGGAGTTTGGTTGATCCGACTGCAAATAGCTGCCTATTGACCCTGTTCCTGTCGCTAAGGGCGCACTGGCGGGGCCCGATCCTGCAGCCTTTGAGGGACAGTGTTACCCCCATGTTCCCTGGGTGTTATTTAATTTCTTCTTCATGCCAGGAGATAGATAGATAGATAGATAGATAGATAGAGGGGGGTATAGGGATAGATAGATAGATAGATAGATAGATAGATAGATAGATAGATAGATATAGACTAGAACAGTGACTTTAGCCACAGATATCTTTTAAAAAGCTCTAATATGAACAGAGTAGAGGTTCTAGAAACTAGCATTGAAAATACCGTTATCAGAAATTATATATAAATAGTAAATGTGTTTGTATCTCTCTCTCTCTCTCTCTCTCTCACACACACACACACACACACACACACACACACACACACACACACACACACACACACACACACACTCTATATTGCCCAAGCAATTCAGATTTGAGATTGCCCCAGGGGAAAAATCAGAGCTATATTATGATAATACAATATATTTTATTTCCCCCTTTGGGCACTCTAGATTTAGCAATAGACACACCCTGTAGGTAGGTGGGTACCTCTATGCTCATCTCTCTCTCTTGGAAAATCTAAATCCTGTTATGATGCCATTTGCTTCTAAACCAGAAAAGGTTCTGTCTAGCCAGGGAGCTCCTCTGCACAAACTTCTTTACATAGAGGACACAGTGAGCAGAGAGGGGCCCCGAAGGACAGCTGTACTTAGGGAGGGGGTGGCCATGACTCTGTGAAATGTAGCCTAGGAAGAGAAGACACCTTTCCACTGCAGCAAGAGCAACTTCAGGCAACATTTTTTAGCCCTTTTTGCTCCTTTATCGCAGCCCTTTGACCCCATTTTGCTTGGGCTCAGAATAACGGAGCTTTTCAGCCCAGGGGGTTAGAACGGCCCCTTGCTCTTCCACCGGATACAACGCGGGGGACTTTCCTAGAGCGCGGGTACAACGATGCTGTAATGATATTAAAAATGGTGCTATGTTCATTGCATGCAAAATGGTGGGGAAGTTCATAATGACAACCTGTGTGTGTGTGTGTGTGTGTCAAGCAGCACCCAAAAAGCAGCACCCAAACCAGGTGTTTAATGACAACGAACAGCCTCCGAGGCAGAACCAGCTTCTGCAGGATCAACTGAAGGTAACTTTTTGCGGGGGCTGGGGAAAGGGAAACCATCGATTTCCTCCGTCCAACCCGTCTTTCCAAACAGGATAGCGAGCCTGCCTGGCAGGGGCAGGAGGGCAGATGTGTCACAGCTAAATAGTGTCATATTTCCTCTGCCAGGTGCTTTCCATGAGCTCGGATTTCTGCTGTTGCTAAAGCTTCAACTACTCCTAGATAGTTGTTTGTGTGACTACACACACACACACACACACACACACACCTCCAGCTAGCTGTGAGAGAGGCGTGGCACGAGTGAGGTAATATCTATCTATCCCCTGGCTGGAAGTGATTCCCATCAGACACAGAGGTTACAGTTTGGTGCAATGGCTCTCAGCCCCTCCCCCCCCCCCCCACAATACAAATTTGGCTTNTGTACACACACACACACACACACACACACACACACACACACACACACACACACACCAGAGATATGTTCGAGCACTGCCAAACCCATGTACCCTACAAAGCAGAAGGCGGAATTCTGGGCCCTCTGAGCAAGGGGGGCTGCTTGTTATTTCACCTGTGATCCAGAAAACAAACCCCAGTGCGCTTTGCTTTCCGCCTGGTGTCACTTCTAGCCTTAAACTCGATGCTTCTTTACTCTTTTACCCCAGCCGGGGGGAGGGCAGAGAAGGATTTCGAAGAGTAATTTTCCGGGAATTCTCCTCGATGTAATTGTCTTGATAAGAAACCCAGACGCTGAGCCGGTGTATGAATCGCTTCCCCCCCCCCCCCCCATTTTCATTTATTATTGAACACAGTGGGGAGAAGAAGGGGGGGGGGGGAGAAGGAAGCAGGGGTCGTTTCTGCGCTTGTGAAAGGGAGCAGAGAGATTTCTTCCCGGGAATATCTCTGCAGAGCCGGAAATCGGCTTCTTGGGGGATCACTTTTTAAATAAATAAACAAATAAAGCACTCGGGTCTCTTTATTTTTAAGTATTGAAAACTAATTACGTAATCCGTTAGCTAACCCGTTAAATTAAGATCCACTCTTGGATTTAATGATGTCGACGGAAGAATTGACAGCAATGTGAAGACAGACTGTCAATAGAGTCCTTTCCCCTGCTTCCCCTGTAGGAAGGCGATTCAAACAGCTCTCCCAGGAAGGGAGTCCCAGCCTAGGCTGTGTGTGTTTGGCAGGCTTTGGGCTCTGCTGCTTCCCTTGGTGGGTAACACAGGGTCAGTCCCTGCGGTGTTATGAAAGAGGACAAGGGGACAGATGCTGTGCTGAGTGGGGCAGGGGTGAGGAAGTAACTTGTGACGCACAGACAGACAAGCTAGACTGATTGGGACCAAGTTTACTGTCTCCTGTGGAGTTAACTCTGTGTGTGTGTGTGTGTGTGTGTGTGTGTGCGCGCGCGGGGGGGGGGGACGACTTGGTACATAAATGGGATCTGAAGTAACCGGGCTTCCAAATCTAAGTACCAAGAAGAAAACAAACAAATCAATTGCAAAGGGGTCACACCTCCCATTGGGCGTCCGTCATTTTGCAGGCTTCTCCTTCCTTCCCTCCAGCAACCTCCGGTTTTACAAACTTCTTCTGTCTGGGTGTCATTGGGAGGAAGTGTCTGTGTGTGTGAGAGAGATCTGAATCTCCCCTGGACCCCTCTAACATTGAAATGGTAACCTGAGCTTCATGCCACATGGAATATGGCACCCAGGAACAGGGGGGCTGGAACAATGTGGGGGGGGGGGGCTGAGAGCCAGTGAACCAAACTGGAAACCCTGGATATGATGGAAACCCCTTCAAGCCAAGGGGTGCTGCTGCACCCCAGCACCCTTAGTTCCAACACCCCTGCTCAGGAAAGGGATAGGGCCTTTGATGGGAAATATCCCCAGGCACAATCCTCACTTCAGCACGGATATTCACCTTGTGTGCATTGCAGCCATCACATGCAGCCACACTGTAGCACCAGGCAATCCCCCGGTGGTGGTCCTAAAAAGGGCCACGCCAGGACACCTTTCTCCTCTGGGGATCAATGCACCAACCACCCCTTTTTTGTCCTCCCGCCGCAGTGCAAACAAGGGGCTGTAGCGTGAGCACACACACCTATCACTTTCTGCCTAAGCTCTCAGGTAAAGGTTACTTTAGCATCCAGGCTGAAAAATCAATGGCTGATGCAGCATGAGATTCAGAAAGACAACATACATCTATCACTTAGGGCTTCGATGGGATTAGAATAGTCTTGTCAACAAACGATTGTTTAAACAGAATATCTCAGCTGTTTATGGCACCCTTAATCCATACAGCCAGTTGCCACTGTAACGTGTCACAGCACCATATTGCTCTATAGAAACCGACGCTGTGAGGTCCCCATGCTGCAGAAGACTTAAGCATGTCCTTAAGTCCTATTGACTTAAAGTTAAGCATGTGCTTAGCTGAACCGGGGCCTCAGATCAGGAGCTGGGAGTGCATCTCCTTCTCTTCCCGAATGAGGTTGTATTTGCATGACCTGCAGTTGTGTATCTTATATTTCATTCTCCGACCGTCACTCCCGCTGAGTAACACCTTACTCAGCCAGGAACCCCACTGCTGTCTCACAGTGGTGCAGGAAGGAGCCTGTGTCTTTGGGAGGAGGAAGTTATTCTGTGCTGCCCGTTTCTCCACAGCCATGTGGACCCCCCCAACCCCCTTTTCACAAGGCTGTGGTAGGTTCCAGGCCTGCAGAACTGGAGTCTGTGGGTTATAGGAACTGGCTGGACCCTTCTAGGTTCTCCTCCCCTAACCCCAAATGTGTGTGTTCACAAAAATCTTCATCACGTCAAATAACGCAGAGTGAAATAGTAGCAGTGGAAGAGAGAGGCGGAAAGGGAAAGGCGAAGAATAATAATACTGCGTACAGATATGGACTCCTCATCTCAAAAAAGATATACTGGCATTAGAAAAAGTTCAGAAAAGGGCAACTGAAATGATTAGGGGTTTAGAACGGGTCCCATATGAGGAGAGATTAAAGAGGCTAGGACTTTTCAGCTTGGAAAAGAGGAGACTAAGGGCGGATATGATAGAGGTCTATAAAATCATGAGTGGTGTGGAGAAAGTGAATAAGGAAAAGTTATTTACTTGTGCCATAATGTAAGAACTAGGGGCCACCAAATGAAATTAATGGGCAGCAGGTTTAAAACAAATAAAAGGAAGTTTTTCTTCACACAACGCACAGTCAACTTGTGGAACTCCTTGCCTGAGGAGGTTGTGAAGGCTAGGACTATAACAGGGTTTAAAAGAGAACTGGATAAATTCATGGAGGTTAAGTCCATTGATGGCTATTAGCCAGGATGGGTAAGGAATGGTGTCCCTAGACTCTGTTTGTCAGAGGATGGTGATGGATGGCAGGAGAGAGATCACTTGATCATTACCTGTTAGGTTCACTCCCTCTGGGGCACCTGGTATTGGCCACTGTTGGTAGACAGGATACTGGGCTGGATGGACCTTTGGTCTGACCCAGTATGGTCGTTCTTATGTTCTTATGTTCTAAGAGACGGCAGAGCAAAGGCATAAATCCTTGTCCCTCTGGAGGAACAGCTGCACGGAGCTGCATAAGAAGAAAGAAAGGGGTTGGGGGAGATCTTGGAATGTGTCTCAGCTTTTAGCCACAAAGGTGAGGGCACGTCCTGCAACAAGCGCGGTCAGGGAACCAGAGAACATTCTGAAGGTACAAGTAATGCCCGAGAGATGAACATGTCCTGCTGCCTTGGAGTGCCAGGGCTTGAGCCAGTGCTGGCCTGGCTTAAAGGAGGTGCCATTCAGAGTTGTAAGTCAGTAGCACTCAGTGGAGCTACCTGGATTGACGCCTGCAGAGGGTCTGTCCCCAGAAGTGATGAGTACCCCTGGCAGAATAACCAGAGGCTCTGTGTCCCAATGCCATTGGTAATACACTCTTCTTCCCTGGAGCTTAGTAGCATATCAGGGGCTGGTCCAGCAGCCCTTGCTGAGGCAAACCTCTTATCACAGCCAACTGGAACTTGTCTGCATACAGACTGCGGGATCAGGCTTGAGGCATGTGCTCAGTGAGCCATCAGAGCGAGCCATGACTATACTGGGGCGGCAGTACGGCCTAGTGGATAGCGCGCTGGGAGTCAGAAAACCTAGGTCCTATTCCTGCCTCTGTTGCTGGCCGGCTGAGTTGCCCTGGGCAAGTCGCTTCCTCTCTCGGTGCCTTGGTTTCCTCATTGGGATACTGATATTGACCCCCTTTGTAAGGCTCTTTGAGATCTCTGGGGGAAGTGTTAGGTAAGCGCTGCGTGTTGTAAGGCAACCGTTGCTATTAGTTTACAAGCAGCTCCTTCCCCTCTGCATCCTTTCGAAGAGACACTGGGTTTGGCTGCACTGCAATTAGACACCTGTGGCTGGCCCGGACCAGCTGACTAGGGCTAAGGGGCTGTTTCAATGTGGTGTAGACATTAGGGCTTGGGCTGCAGCCCAAGCTCTGGGACTCTCCCATCTGTCGGGGTCCTAGAGCCCAGGTGCCAGCCCGAGCCCGAACTTCTACTCAGCAATTAAACAACCCCTTAGCCCCGAGAGTCCGAGCCAATGGGCCTGGCTCGCCGCAGGTGTCTAATTGCCCTGTAGACATACCCAATGGAGTTTCGTAAATCACAGTTGAATGCATGGGCCAGATCTTTCTTTTTTTTAAATTTAGGCAAAACTCTCATTGAAGTCCTCTGAACCCACCCAATTCCTACAATCAAAGCAGCAAAGAACCTACAATCTAAATAGACAAGGGGTGAGAGGGGAAACCGAGGAAGAAGCAACTAACCCAAGGGCAGTGGCAGTGCTAGAACCAGAACCCAAGTCTCCAGATGGCCAGTCAAGTCACTCAAGTATCTATTGGACTCTGCTGACTCTTTACATGTATTAGATCTGCAGGGTGTTTTCATGCTCTTTAAAAAACTCTCACTGGAAACAAGTGCTATTTTTTCCCAATGTTAACGTGCTCCGTGGTGTTGTCAACACAAATACAGCTGCTCTTTCTTGTCTGCATGGTGTCATGCCCATTCATGGCAACAGTAACCTAAGTGGGCTGGTACATGAGCCTCAGAAAAGTGAAATTGACCATAAACGAAGGGAAACTGACCCATGGGAATGTTCCAGTTAAGTGGAATGAAATAATGCTGATGATGATGAAGGAAAGGGAAAGTTTTTAAAAATTCTTTCCATTTTAAAGGGACACAATCAACTTGAAATCTAATCCATATCTTTACAATGATTTTAAAATAGTTTCAAGTGCCCCTGAGTTCCCTCTGCCAAGTTTTGTGGTTTTATGGTACAATTTGTTTATTTTAAAGTTTGTCTTGTTGGTGTGAATCCTTCACACCACAAACAGGGTTAATCCCCCCACTCAGATACTGAAAAAAGTATTTTTTCCCCTTCCTCTGATATCTTCCTGCTAAAATCATTTAGGGGTTACTTGTAACAATGGGAGGCAATTTTTTCTAGGCCGATCTGATTTGTAAGGTGATGCTGTCCCTTTAATAATACAAGGTGTTGTTAATAGTGCAGATAAGGGATTTCTTTTAATATAAGATATTTTATTTGCCTCGAGAAGGGACATTTTGCAACCGAAAACGCACTGAGAAAGGACAGCCCCGCCATGACAGGGCTGACGCATCCGCACTAAAAGCCGGGACAAACTTTCCATTGATTTCAGCAAGAGATGGATCAGGCCCTACGTTAAAAGCTGCTCATCCATCCCTTGAAAGAACCACTGCTTCCCTTTTACTTGTCAATACCTTTATCCCAGTGCAGAAGCCTGGATTCTGTCAAGAGTCGCACGGGGGCTGACACCTGTGCTTGAGAGGAGCCCCCCCTGAAAGCAAGAAGGCTCCACATGAGTGCTAGGGTCCTTCCACCCAACAGAGCTCCTGGTAGGGCTGGGGTCTAAATCCTCAGTGTTGGACTTAAGCGGCGCATAGGTCTTTTGTGGGTCCTCTCCACAGAAGTGACCTGCTGGGAGTCAGTGACGCCTAACGGATAGTCCAATGGAGCGGGACTCAGGTGAGCTGGCTTCCGTTCTTAGCTCCACCCCTGACCTTTGCACTTTCTATGATGTTGGACACACAAGGAATTGAACTGGAGACCTCAAGAGCCAAAAGCATGAGTTGTCATAGCTTGAGCCAAGCCGCTGTAGCTTGCATTGTAACAACTCATATCCTCTGGGGAGCAGCAAAAAGGGGGCCCTCTAACACACAGGCTCTACACCTCTACCTCGATATAACGCTGTCCTCGGGAGCCAAAAAATCTTACCGTGTTATAGGTGAAACCGTGTTATATCGAACTTGCTTTGATCCACCGGAGTGCGCAGCCCCCCCCCCCGAGCACTGCTTTACCGCGTTATATCCGGATTCGCGTTATATCGGGTCGCGTTATATCGGGGTAGAGGTGTATTTCTACTTTTCCCTTGGTCCCTTTATCTGTCTTGTCTATTTAGGCTGTAAGATCTTTAGAGCAGGCACTTTCCTTCACGATGGGCATGTCCAGCACCTATTACATGTGTGCACTGATTTTGATTGGGGCTTGTAGGCTCCACTATTATATTAATAACAATAATAATAGCCCTGGGTGCATAGGAAAAATTTACTGCAAAAGAAAAATAATAACTCTAAGACAAATTTGAAAATTGGCTTTCACATGTCTGGGGGTTTTGCTTCCATGATCGCTCACTCCAGAAACACCCCAGGAATGTTGGAAGAAATAGCATTGAAATGTATCAGCACAGAAGCTGTCAGATTTTGGATCTATACTTATTTCCCGCCACTCGCCACTTTCCTGCCCGGATAAATAAAATCATTCAGCAGGTATGTTGTGAGGGGCTAAGCAAACGTACATGCAACATGCCTGTGAAATCATCCCCCGTCTTTTTCAATAAACGAAGAAAGAAGAAGAAGAAAATAAAAACCCTGCTGTTTGGCTGAAAATGTATTTGCTTAATGCACAAGATATGAGCATCATAAGATGGAGGCTGATTAAAATGTAATGGTGTGGAGAACAGAAATAAAATGGCAAAGAAAGCAAGCATTAAACCTCTTATCAATATTTCTCCTGAAATATACATAATGCATTTTCTTTTCTGAAAAATTAATAACCTTGCTTTGTCAATTGACTTTTTCCTCTCTCTCTCTGTCTCTCCCTCTCCCCTGCCCACAGTGGATGTCCAGTGGAAATCAAGCAGAGGGTGAAAAAAACGGATAATCCTTGGCAGTTCAACACTTGAGCTTTTTAGCGGCTGCTGAGGGTTCCGCTTCCAGACACCGAGTCTCTACGGGATCCGTAAAGAAGAAACTTGGATACCCTTGCTGCTGCTTTGTGCATGGGTGGGTTTTTTTTTTTGTTTTGTTTTGCTTGTGGCCCAGCTCAGCAGAGCATCCTTATTCAGCGAAGCACGTAAGCATGTGCTTAACTTTAAGTATGTGCTTATGTCCCATTGATGTCAATGGCCTTAATTCTCCATGGCTCTGCAGTGTAAAGGAGGCTCGGTGTGTGTGTAAATCAGAGAGGTTAGGGAGACTGAGCATTCAGGTCATTGACTTCAATGCGACTTGAACACATGCTTAAAGTTAGACATGTGCTTAAATACATGGGGCCTCAATTCAGCAAAGCACTTAAGCACGTGCTTAAATTTGAGCATGTTCTTGACCCCCGATGGAACTACTCACATGCTCCGCAGAATTGGGGCCTTGCTGCACAGGGACGACCTTCAGCATGTGCTGAAATGCTTTGCTGAACCGGGAGCTGTGTGAACAGGCTCCGCTCCCTTTTCCAAGATGGTGGGTCTCTCCCGTTACACTCGATCGTCCTGTTGTTTCATCAGCAAATATCGGCTATAAGCGGCAAGCAGTCCTCCCTGTCTGCATTCAAATCCATAGCAGCCTGACTGCAGCAGTGCGGCCACTCCATGGTAACCCCTCGGCGGAAATCTCCACTGACCTCAGTGTCTAAACTCCCAGTGACTTCAGTAGGGCCTGGATTTCGCTCCGAATGTAGACACATGAGGTTTAACCCTGTCATGTCCCGCCCAGCCTGTCTACGTCAGGGGTTTGTACTTTCGTCACAAGGTCAGTGTCACTACATTAGTGAGAATGCCCTTCGGGTAGGGAGGGGTGAAAAGAACTCTCAGGAAGCTGGTTGATCAGGAGAGTTTCATGGCTAGATGAGCCGAGATTTCCCAAAATGACTAGGGATCTTTAAAAAAGCCACCAACAAATATTGTGTTGCCTGGGAGCCATGATCTTAATAAAATGTGACACTCCATCAACCTCCTTTGCCTCCAAGGATCTAAAGCATTTTACACACTATTGCCGAACGACACTCGTGGATGGGATTATTATCTCCATGGGACAGATGGGTAAACTGAGGCACAGAGCAATGAAGGCCAACACTGCCGAACTTGGGTGCCTCAGTCTAGTTCTGGGTTCAAGGCAGTCAGTGATCTTGCCCTGTGCTATGCAGCAGGTCAGACTAAATGATCATAAAAGTCCCTTCTGGCTTTAACATCTAGAAATCCACCAATCCACAAAAGTTAGGCTCTTAAACCCATAATTAATCCTGAGAAGCATATACATTCCTGCACTCAATGTGCGTAATTCCTTTACTTTCACATGAGCAACGTTACTCGTGAGCTTAAGTGCTTTGCAGGATTGGGCCCTTGGGGACCAAAATAAGTGGCCTGATTTTCAGATGTGCTGATTATCCACAGCTCCTAGACACAGGAACTAGGGGAGAAGGGGAGGGATCGCTCAGTGGTTTGAGCATTGGCCTGCTAAACCCAGGGTTGTGAGTTCAGTCCTTGAAGGGGCCACTTAGGGATCTGGGGCAAAATCAGTACTTGGTCCTGCTAGTGAAGGCAGGGGGCTGGACTCAATGACCTTTCAGGGCTCCTTCCAGTTCTATGAAATAGGTATATCTCCATATATTTAACTAGATAAGTTCATGGAGGATAGGTCCATCAATGGCTATTAGTCAGGATGGGCAGGGATGGTGTCCCTAGCCTGTTTGCCAGAAGCTGGGAATGGACAATATAGGATAGATCACTTGGTAATTACCTGTTCTGTTCATTCCCTCTGGGGCACCTGGCATTGGCCACTGTCGGACGACAGGATACTGGGCTAGATGGACCTTTGGTCTGACCCAGTATGGCCGGTCTTATGTTCTCCCACTGATTTCAGGGCAGCCCAATTTGAAAAGACTATCCCAGAACCACACACCAGCTTCAAGCAGAACAAGGAAGAGAACTCAGGAGTGCTGGGTCTTTGGCCTCTCTTTGAACCATGGCATCACAATCCCTCTCTCATGTCCCCATCTGAGGGGGGTCCGAAACATTTGTTTTTCCGGTGTTAACAAAGAAGGGCCTTGACTGTGCTCGTATTAAAGAGAATGTTGGTTTTGCTCCTGATTCCAGGTGGGAGCAGGGTCAGGCATAAAGCCTCAATTGATTTGTCTGTGCATGCCCTTAAAAAAACATTATGTATGGTGCTCTTAGAATCCCGAATCCATTTGACATAAAAAAACAGGAACTTCCATACTCATGCCTCATGCCTTATCACAGGGAACCCCCTGAATGGTACATGTCATGGGGTCATTTTAGTGCCATAAGCTCCCTAAACTTTCTGCTTGACCAGCCATATGTGTCACCAGGGAAAGATACTGGATGTCCTGACAGCTTGTACAATAGGAGAACACAATTGTTACAAGATAATTGTTCTGGGCAATATGGGAAGGTGACTAGCTGGGAAGATTTAATGGGCATCATCAGTGAATGCACTGAAAACATTACAGCAAGGGATGGGACAGTCTCTCCGGGTGAAATTAATCCCTGGTGGATTAAGCCCTAACGGGTTTACATGGGATGTGGTGGCACACAGGTCATAGGTGAGCCCCTGCATGAAGGTGAATTCAGCCCTGTTTGAATATATTTGCCAAACACTTTTTCCAGTGTATTTTCTCTATGGATTGATCACAAATGCCAGCAATTTGAGCTAGGTTTCTGAGTGATGATTGGTAAGAGAAATCAGGTGCTTTGGTCCCCGTTCCCTGATTGGATGAGAAAATGCGAATTCACCCACCTCTGAGTTTTACATTTGTTTTCCGCACACACTTTGCAATTCTCTCTGGGCAGCAAAACACGGGCATGCACCTGGAAAGTGACCACAAAAGGGGGGATAGGGGCAGGGCTAAGGACCAATTCACTGGAAAACAGGAGCTGGTCCAGCTCTTCCCAAGTTCAGCAGAAGTTTTGCCACCAATCTCAACAGAAGCTGGATCGGTCTCAGACAAATATCCCCATTCAGGGTAGCCCTTAAACACATGCTTCAATTCATTTAATCAAAGTCAACGAGACTCAAATTTGAAACATTTTGACCAGCTTCCTGGATGGCCAAAAAATGAGGAAAAGCTTTTGTCAGTCAGCTCTAGTAATTCTCCTTGATACTTTTGCCAAATACCACAGGGCTTCCTCCTTCCCCGAGATGAGACCTTGGTTTACAGTGGCATTTAAAGGACCTGTTCTTCCAATTGTGCAGCAGCCTTCCCACATGTCTGGCATTAGCCGGGAGCTCAGATCATGGTGTAAGGGCAGAAGCCAGAAGTTTCCAGTTCAGAGGTAAACCTGCTACCTGGTATGACTTGTTAACCCACAATTAATGTGTGTGACTGCAACAGTGCAAGAGACCAAGCATGGCTGATATAGCTTAAGCTAAAGCTCTCAAGTGAGGGTTGTAACTGACTCAGGTGTCTGCCAATCAGGCACTGAAGGGGACCAGGCATCAGTACATTACAAGACAATAACTGGCCTTGAGGCGGTATGATTGAAGTCCTTCCTTTGGGAAGCTTTTCTTGGAAACAAACCTGAGAAAGGTGAATGCTGGATGGACGGTAGGTTAATCAGAGCATAGTGAGCTGTGGAAAGAAGAAAGGAGTCACTGGAACCCTTCCAAGCTTTGATGAATTTCAGATCCTCATCAGCTTGCCGTTGGCCGATCTAGCGCTAAGAATGATCCTCCTGGAAACACTTAATAGATCCCAAGGATAGAAGGGACAATTGTGATCATCTAATCCAGTGGTTTTCAACCTTGGGACCCCTAAACATTGTCAAATGGAAGTGCAGACCCCTTTGGAAACCAGACGTAGTCTGCGGACCCCCAGGGGTCCACGGACCACTGATCTAATATGATCTTCTGTATAACACAGACCATAGAACTTCCCCAGAATAACTCCTTATGAACTAAAGCAACGGTTCTCAAACTTCATTGCACAGCGACACCCTTCTGACAACAAAAGTTACTTCATGACCCCAGGAGGGGGGACTGAAGCCTGAGCCCGCCCGAGCCCCACTTCCCTGGATGGGGGCAGGCAAAGCTCCAGCCCCACCTCTCCAGGCAGGGAGGCCAAAGCTGAAGCTCAAGGGCTTCAGCCCCATGCAGGGAGCCTGCAACATGAGTCCTGCCATGCAGGGCTTCAGCCCTCAGGCTTTGGCTTCAGCCCTGGATAGTGGGGCTCGGGCTTCAGCCCTGGGCTCCAGCAAGTCTAAGCCAGCCCTGGCGAACCCATTCAGAGGGGGTCATGACCCCCTTTGGGGTCCCGACCTGCTGAACTAAAGCATATCCTGATTTAAGAACTGCCAATGATGGAGAATCCACCATGGCGCTTAGTAAATGGTTCCAGTGATTAATTACCTTCACTGTTAAAAATGTACATCTTATTTCCAGTCTGAATTGGTCCAGCTTCAACTTCCAGCCATTGGATGGTGTTAGACCATTCTCTGCTAGGCTGAAGAGCCCACGATCAAATATTTGTTCCCCGTGTAGGGACTTAAAATGGAACATCGCTCTTAAAGTTCTTGGTATCTGTGGGCTTGACCTGAAATGTTCTGATGGCTCTACTAGCTGCCAGTGGAGTTTATGAAAAATTCTGGCTTCAGACCAAGCCAACAGAAAGAATCAGAACATCTGTGACCGTCTTGGTTTCTCCTGCCGGCTGAGGAAGACATGGATCCGTTGACTTCAGCGAACAATCCCGAGAAAGCGGAGTCTGCAGGGCAAAGGTAGGAATTCAGTGGTTCTCTGATGAGCTCTTTCAGAGACGCCAGCTGGGCTTGTGGTTCAGGCCCCTGTAGCAGGCGTTAGGCGATCTGGGTTCAATTTCTAGTTAGCTTGGCAAGTCATTTAATTCCTCTGTGCCTCAGTTTGCCTTCTACAAAATGGGGATAATAGTCCTTCCTTTGTCCATTTAAACGCTAAGCGCTTTCAGGCAAGGACTGTCTTTTACAATGTCCAGCACCAGGCATGATGAGCCCTGCCTGCATGTGGGTCATCTAAGTCAGGGGGTCTCAATCTTTTTCTTTCTGAGCCCCCCCCCCCAACATGCAATAAAAACTCCACAGCCCACCTGGTGTGCCACAACAACTGGTTTTCTGCATATAAAAGCCAGGGCCGGCATCAGGGGGTAGCAAGCAGGGCAACTGCCCGGGGCCCCACGTCAGAGGGGGCTCCACAAAGCTAAGTTGCTCAGCCTTTGGCTTCAGCCCCTGGTGGTTGGGTTTGGGGGCCTGGGCTTCAGCCCAGCGCAGCGGGGCTTCGGCTTTCTGACCTGGCCCCAGTGAATCTAATGCTGGCCCTGCTTGGTGGACCCCCTGAAACCTGCTCGCGGTCCCCCAGGGGGTCCCGGACCCCTGGTTGAGAACTACTTAGCTAAGTGCTATTGTAATCCAAATAATTGTACGTCTTGAGAATTAAGGAACAATACCTTGATCTTACAGAGCACTTTTCATCAGTCAATCTCAAAGCAATTTACAAAGGAGTTTGATATCATTAACCCCATTTTTCAGATGGATAAACTGAGGCACAGAGAGGAGATGTGACTTGCCCAAGGTCACATGGGAGGCCAGTGGCAGAGCCAGGAATAGAACCTACAGCTCCTGATTCCCTGGCCAGTGCATGATCCTATTTAAGTGTACATAAAAAAGGCAGAATAAAGCAGAATAAGGGGCGGTCAGAAGAGGTTTTTTTTTTCATTGTGTGTGTGTGCGGGGGTGGGGGGAGAGAAAACCAGTGTGGGCTTTGCTGAATGCTCTGCCTTGTAGGAGAATGCCCCTAGTAAATGGCAATGTGTTGTCATGGCCACCAGAGCTGTCCATGGTCCTGACTATGGCTGGGTTAGGGTGAGTGAGGAAATGGCTTGAAATCAGAAGATGAGGAAGTCAGTTGCTGCTTTTACATCATTCCTCAAGGCCCACAGAGGAAGAGCCACATGGCGACTGCTTGCTACCAGAATGGAGACCGAGGTCATTGGAGCTGGTTCAGATTGTCTTGGACAATCCTGAGACAAAGTTAAAGGGATCCCACTTAGAGCTGGAATACGGGAGCTTGACAAAGTGGAATCCAGCTCATTAGCAGAGTTTGATTACCGAGGCTTGGGATCAAAATGAAGGTTTATGTGGTGGTGAAGAACAGAGGAATATTTAACCGAGATACTGCTAAGATCTCAGCAGCTGACAGGGTCAGCGGATAGCTTGTCAAATATTGAGCAGACATGTCAATGCTGCTAGCTCTAAGTGAAAACAAAAATCAGTTAATGGTCTTCCTGAGACATCCTCTTGGCATGGTAAGTTCTCACCGAACCTGGAGCAGACAGCATTCACAAGGAGTTGATATAGTGTTTAGTAAAATGATCATTCAACAGCCATTAACATAAAACAGACCCAACCCCCTCCAAACCTATGGGGAAAGAATGTTATTGCCCTGTTTCTGGGAAGATCCGTATTCGACAAAGCACTGAAGCATGTGCTTAACTTCATGCATGTGCTTATGTCCCCGTCCTGGGGTACCCTACTCACCGCAGGGGGTGCCTCCTCCTGTCCGTTCTCTCTCTCAATTTGCAGCCTCTCTCTTTCTCCAGGAGCTGCAGCTTCCTCTTTGTGACTCGGTCCTCTGGCCTGGTTTCCCCTTCTGGGGTATAGAGTCTCTCTGGACCCACTATCCAGGCAATGCCACTCCTCCAGTGGCTGGTAGGGGAACCCGGGCCTGCTCACTCCTCTAGCTTCCAGCTCAGACACCCTCTAATCAGCAGCCAAAGTCTGCGCTATCTTAAACCCTCTTAAACTCCCTGAGCCTTTTCCTCTCCCCTCTCCCCTAGGTTTCCTTCCTTCCCTCTCTAATGCCCAGAGAGAAGCTACAGGCTCCCTCACTGCAGCCCTCTTCTGCTGCCAGCTTCCTGGCTTCATAGTTAGTTGCCTTCCTCTGCAGCGTGGGGCACAGGTCACGTGCTGGAGGATTCTCTGCACCTTGAGGTCTTTAAACCACGATTTGAGGACTTCAATAGCTCAGACATAGGTTAGGGGTTTGTTACAGGAGTGGGTGGGTGAGATTCTGTGGCCTGCGTGGATCATAATGGTCCCTTCTGACCTTAAAGTCTATGAGTCCCTCTCCATCATCATTCAGGGGTTCTTCAAGCCCCCTAAATCCCCTCTGCTGTGGCCTATCCAGTTAATTGGCCCCTTTGCAGCCTCATTAACCCCTTCCAAGATGGTGTGGGGGTGAACAGCCCATCGACAATGGGACCGAAAGGTAGGGGTGGGCAGGAGATCATTTTCCCATCTGGAACAGGGTTCATTCACTGCAAGAGCACCTCGTCCTGGCAAGTCATCGCAGAGCAGCTTTCTCCCATATGGTGCCCCTTGCCGACGGTCACTCTGCCACTGTGGTGGTCTCTCTCCCTGTAATTCACAGGGCTCTGTCTTCATGACTCAGCCCTCTGGCTAGCTGCCTGTAGAGTCCCCCCTTCTGGGGTATCAAAGTCTCGCTGGACCAGCTGTCCCCAATAGCCCTCACCACTTACCAGTGGCTGGGAAGGGAACCCAATCCCACCCCTACTCTGGGTTCCAGCCCTAGGACCCTATAGCCATCTGCCAAGGTCTACACAGTCCCCTCCTTGCTGTTGTTTCCCTGGGCTTCTTCCTACCCTGACTTCTCAGGCTTTCTTTCCCCACAACTCCTCTGGGGTTGACCCTTCTTTCAGGGTTAAGATCTCAGGGCTTATCCTTCCCCTTGAGTTTCCTCCTTGTCACCACTGTTCTCTCAAAGAGTGACTAAGACTCTCTCTCTGCAGCCACTTGCAGCTACAAACTTCCTCCCTTTATAATCCTGGCCCAGCTGTGCTTCATCAGCAATTAGTACTGCGATGTTAATTGGCCCCTTGACCCCTTCAGGGCCGGTGTGGGGTGAACACTCCATCACACCATCTCACATCTGAATCAGGACAAAAAGTCAAAATCTCAAAAATTTGTGTGAACTGATAAGCTGGCAAAACATTCGGGTCAGGTAAATGGAAATGTTTCGTTTTAATAATTGCGAAATAGTTTATTTTGTTTTCCACCTTTTATATGGTTTTAGATTTTTTTTTAGCATAAATTAACTACAGCTTTGAAAAAGTTGTTTCAAAAGAGAAAATGAAACTTCTTTTTGAAAATGTTCCCCTCACAGATGGGAAATCTATTTCCTGCCCACCCTTATGTCTCAATCCTATATGTGACCTCGTTGTCTTCAACGGGCCTGTGATGGAGTGCTGACATTTTGACAATGTCAGAGCTTTTTTTTTTCCAAAAAAATGTTGAATTAAGAGATTAATCAAAACCAACCCTTTCCCGCAGTTTCAGATTGCACAAAGCAGCCTTTTCCATCAAAAATACCCACCAAAAAAACAAACATGTCATTGGAAAATTCCTAACCAGCTCTAAAGTATAGGGATAGACTTTAATTACTATAATGAATTGGGACCTAAGGTTAAGAAATCAAGTGCTCATAAGGTATCATTCTTTGCTGTCTACTGTCTTCCCCCCTATTTTTAATAACTTCAGGACTAGTTAGTTTGCATCCTACCTTGAACTACACACACTTTCACCTGTTTTTTAAAAATATGGATACATTGATGAATGGAGGATTCTGATTCGTCCACTTCTCTGGAGCAATCACTTTCTGATAAGCATTTAGATTCCTAATCCAGAGTCTGATGCTGATTTCATGCCGCTGAGTTTGCTGGCATCTACCGAGTTCCACCAGTATGCGGCAGATCGGAACCAGGCCCTTGAGTAAGCTTTGTGCACCAGAGGGTGCAACGTGGGAGGATACGGGAGAGCTCATGGTCTGTGTGGAGGGAGTTACTGTGGCTGCAGAAACCATGACATCTCCAGGACCCCAAGGGAGGGAGTGTGAAGTACATGCTGCCACACCTGACAGAAAGGCATCGCAAAGGATACGATTTTATCATGGAGGTCACAGATTCTGTGACTTTAATGCCGCTCCATGACTTCTTCAGCTTTAGCGCCCACCACAGTGCCAGGGCGTGAGCTGTCACCCACCCGCTCTCCCCTCGCCTACGTGGCATGGCTAGGCCTGTCAGTCGCTCCCCCACCCTCCCGCACCGACAGATCACGGGCTTCCATGAAGTTTTGTTTATTGCTCGCGACCTGTCCATGACTTTTACTAAAAATAACTATGACAAAATCTTAACCTTAGGTATAGCTTATGTGCTCCCCTGGTCATTGCCGGGGGGTGGGGGGAGGAGGTTCTGATTAAAGTTGGGTGATTTTTTTTTGGACAAATAGTTTCCTTGACACAAAAATGTGGTTTCAGATCGACCAAAACTATTTGCAAATCCATGTAGAATTCAGTGAAAAGTTACGGTCAACCTCACCCCCCCTCCCCGCTCGCCCAAAAAGCCAACATTTTGAAAAAGTCTCAGTGTTTTGACTTTTCATTTCAAAACATTTCATTCAGAATTCATTGAGATTTATTTTTTTTTAAAGGGGCTGGGGGTAAAAACCGCCCCAAGATCATAGAATCATAGAATATCAGGGTTGGAAGGGACCTCAGGAGGTCATCTAGTCCAACCCCCTGCTCAAAGCAGGACCTAATCCCAACTAAATCATCACAGCCACGGCTTTGTCAAGCCTGACCTTAAAAACCTCTAAGGAAGGAGATTCCACCACCTCCCTAGGGAACCCATTCCAGTGCTTCACCACCCTCCTAGTGGAAAAGTTTTTCCTAATATCCAATCTAAACCTCCCCCACTGCAACTTGAGACCATTACTCCTTGTTCTGTCATCTGGTACCACTGTGAACAGTCTAGATCCATCCTCTTTGGAACCCCCTTTCAGGTAGTTGAAAGCAGCTATCAAATCCCCCCTCATTCTTCTCTTCTGCAGACTAAACAATCCCAGTTCCCTCAGCCTCTCCTCATAACTCATGTGCTCCAGCCCCCTAATCATTTTTGTTGCCCTCCGCTGGACTCTTTCCAATTTTTCCACATCCTTCTTGTAGTGTGGGGCCCAAAACTGGACACAGTACTCCAGGTGAGGCCTCACCAATGTCGAATAGAGGGGAACGATCACGTCCCTCGATCTGCTGGCAATGCCCCTACTTATACAGCCCAAAATGCCGTTAGCCTTCTTGGCAACAAGGGCACACTGTTGACTCATATCCAGCTTCTCGTCCACCGTAACCCCTAGGTCCTTTTCTGCAGAACTGCTGCCTAGCCACTCGGTCCCTAGTCTGTAACAGTGCATGGGATTCTTCCGTCCTAAGTGCAGGACTCTGCACTTGTCCTTGTTGAACCTCATCAGGTTTCTTTTGGCCCAATCCTCTAATTTGTCTAGGTCCCTCTGTATCCTATCCCTACCCTCCAGCGTATCTACCACTCCTCCCAGTTTAGTGTCATCTGCAAATTTGCTGAGAGTGCAGTCCACGCCATCCTCCAGATCATTAATGAAGATAAACAATGAACAAAGCCCCAGGACCGACCCTTGGGGCACTCCACTTGAAACCGGCTGCCAACTAGACATGGAGCCGTTGATCACTACCCGTTGAGCCCGACGATCTAGCCAGCTTTCTATCCACCTTATAGTCCATTCATCCAGCCCATACTTCTTTAACTTGCCGGCAAGAATACTGTGGGAGACCGTATCAAAAGCTTTGCTAAAGTCAAGGAATAACACATCCACTGCTTTCCCCTCATCCACAGACCCAGTTATCTCCTCATAGAAGGCAATTAGGTTAGTCAGGCATGACTTGCCCTTGGTGAATCCATGCTGACTGTTCCTGATCACTTTCCTCTCCTCTAAGTGCTTCAGAATTGATTCCTTGAGGACCTGCTCCATGATTTTTCCAGGGACTGAGGTGAGGCTGACTGGCCTGTAGTTCCCCGGATCCTCCTTCTTCCCTTTTTTAAAGATGGGCACTACATTAGCCTTTTTCCAGTCATCCGGGACCTCCCCCGATCGCCATGAGTTTTCAAAGATAATGGCCAATGGCTCTGCAATCACATCCGCCAACTCCTTTAGCACCCTCGGATGCAGCGCATCCGGCCCCATGGACTTGTGCTCGTCCAGTTTTTCTAAATAGTCCCGAACCACTTCTTTCTCCACAGAGGGCTGGTCACCTTCTCCCCATACTGTGCTGCCCAGTGCAGCAGTCTGGGAGCTGACCTTGTTCGTGAAGACAGAGGCAAAAAAAGCATTGAGTACATTAGCTTTTTCCACATCCTCGGTCACTAGGTTGCCTCTCTCATTCAGTAAGGGGCCCACACTTTCCTTGACTTTCTTCTTGTTGCTAACATACCTGAAGAAACCCTTCTTATTACTCTTAACATCTCTTGCTAGCTGCAACTCCAAGTGTGATTTGGCCTTCCTGATTTCACTCCTGCATACCTGAGCAATATTTTTATACTCCTCCCTGGTCATTTGTCCAATCTTCCACTTCTTGTAAGCTTCTTTTGTGCATTTAAGATCAGCAAGGATTTCACTGTTTAGCCAAGCTGGTCGCCTGCCATAATTACTATTCTTTCTACACATCAGGATGATTTGTTCCTGCAACCTCAATAAGGATTCTTTAAAATACAGCCAGCTCTCCTGGACTCCTTTCCCCCTCATGTTATTCTCCCAGGGGATCCTGCCCATCAGTTCCCTGAGGGAGTCAAAGTCTGCTTTTCTGAAGTCCAGGATGAAGATGAAATGAAATGTTTCATTCCACCCAAAATGATTTTCCCCCCTGATTTTTAAGTTTGGCCACCCAACCGAAAAGATATAAAAATTAATCTATCATTTTCTCAGTCTGCCGCTGATCTCACTACTTTGACTTGTCCATGCATATAGGGCCAGGTTCTGCTCTCACTTACATGTGTGTAAATCTGGATTAGCTCTCTAGTGAAGTCACTCTGGATTTACACTGGTGTGATGCAGGTGGGAATCTGGCTTTTCGCGCTTGTGAGATGAGACATGGTTCCTCGAACTCTAGGGGATCAAGAACGTAAGACTCCACGGGAGACAATGCATTGATCCCAAGGCTCTCTCATAGTCAACAGCCAACACGACAGACCAGACTTGCTCAGACTTCCCCTTGGTCTTTCTTTCCTAGATGTTACCTTTCCTCTGCAGTCTGCTTAACCCATATAACTACCACCTATGAGATGAGGAACCATCGGGGATCTGATCTTGATATGTTCTCCCAGCTATATGTGGAAGAAGGTGGAGTTTGGAAGATCATGACTTAAAATTGATGAACATAAGAGCATAAGAACGGCCATGCTGGGTCAGACCAAAGTCCATCCAGTCCAGTATCCTGTCTACCGACAGTGGCCAATTCCAGGTGCCCCAGAGGGACTGAACCTAACAGGTAATGATCAAGTGATCTCTCTCCTGCCATCCATCTCCACCCTCTGATAAACAGAGGCTAGGGACACCATTCCTTACCCATCCTGGCTAATAGCCATTAATGGACTTAACCTCCATGAATTTATCTAGTTCTCTTTTAAACCCTGTTATAGTCCTAGCCTTCACAACCTCCTGAGGCAAGGAGTTCCACCGTGCAAAACACGAGTGAAAAGTGGAAAATCTTTATGGGGGTAATGAGTCAACCCTAGAACTGACCCTTGTCCTTTGACCCAGACCACGGAAGGTTGGACAGGCAATTCTGTAAAATACTTGGACAAATAATGGCAAACACACGAGAAGAGACATCACTGGGATATTGCAACTTCCTTGCCACAAGGAGAGAAGATACTGTGAGGCAGGTCTGAGAGCACTTGAGTTAGGAGAATTACAACCATTGCCTCTTTTTTCAACCTGTTATCACGGGTGAGTAGCTGAACAGGGGAAGGCCTGTGGAAAACAAACACACAGGGCCATATTCTGCTGTCAGGGACAGCTGTGTAAATCCGGAGTGACAGAGAGCAGAATATGAGCTACGCGTTCTAACCCAACAGGTAGAAAGTCAAATGATTTCCTTTACACAGAAGAATCCCTGCAACTAGAATCGACTGTTGAGGGTTAGCTTTCCAATTGTACATTGCAGCTGCGGGTGTCACAAAGACCACTGAAAAACCATAACTCAGATCAGCAGATCCCAGAGACTGAATACACAGTGGAGGGGTGTGTGTGTATCTTTCCATTATGTCATCAAGATGACTACTGATTTTTTTTCCACATCAATAAGAAATTTATCACCAAATCCTGCTTGTCCTAATCACATACGTAATTGACCTCCTTGGGACTCCTCTAGTGAGAGACGAGCAGGATGTTGCCCTAGCTTTTAAAATCAGTGACGACTGTGACGTATCAAGGTCCAGGAGACTGAGAGCAAAATCCCAGATTTGGATTCAAATCCCCTGAACCACATTGTAGGCAAACAACACATTGTAAACCCAGCAAAAGAGCCGAACCCGGAACCCACACAAGGAGAGGCAATTCTTGATTTAGTCCTAAGTGCAGCACAGGATCTGGCCCAAGAGGTGAATATAGCTGGACTGCTTGGTAATAGTGACCAGAATATAATTAAATGTAACATCCCGGTGGCGGGAAAAACACCACAGCAGCCCAAGACTGTAGCATTTAATTGCAGAAACGGGGACTACACAAAAATGAGGAAGTTAGTTAAACAGACATTAAAAGGTGCAGCGCCAAAAGTGAAATCCCTGCAAGCTGCGTGGAAACTTTTTTAAGACACCATAACAGAGGCTCAACTTAAATGTATCCCCCAAATTAAAAAACAGAGACAACCAAAAAAGTGCCACCGTGGCTAAACAACAAAGTAAAAGAAGCAGTGAGAGGCAAAAAGGCATCCTTTAAAAAGTGGAAGTTAAATCCTAGTGAGGAAAATAGAAAGGAGCATAAACTCTGGCAAATGCAGTGTAAAAATATAAGTAGGAAGGCCAAAAAAGAATGTGAAGAACAGCTAGCCAAAGACTCAAAGTAATAGCAATTTTTTTTTAAGTACATCAGAAGCAGGAAGCTGCTAAACAACCAGTGGGGCCACTGGACAATCAAGATGCTAAAGGAGCACTCAAGGATAATAAGTCCATTGCGGAGAAACTAAATGAATTCTTTGCATCAGCCTCCACGGCTGAGGATGTGAGGGAGATTCCCAAACCTGAGCCATTCTTTTTAGGTGACAAATCTGAGGAACTGTCCCAGATTGAGGTGTCATTAGAGGAGGTTTTGGAACAAATTGATAAATTAAACAGTAATAAATCACCAGGACCAGATGGTTTTCACCCAAGAGTTCTGAATGAACTCAAATGTGAAATTGAAGAACTACTAACTGTAGTTTGTAACCTATCATTTAAATCAGCTTCTCATTGGTCCTGCTTTGAGCAGGGGGTGGGACTAGATGACCTCCTGAGGTCCCTTCCAACCCTGAGATTCTATGATTCTATGATTCTGTACGAAATGACTGGAGGATAGCTAATGTGATGCCAATTTTTAAAAAGGGCTCCAGAGGCGATCCTGGCAATTACAGGCCAGTAAGCCTGACTTCAGTACCGGGCAAACTGGTTGAAACTATAGTAAAGAACAAATTTGTCAGACACATAGATGAACAGAATTTGTTGGGGAAGAGTCAACATGGTTTTTGTAAAGGGAAATCATGCCTCACCAATCTACTAGAATTCTTTGAGGGGGTCAACAAGCATGTGGGCAAGGGGGATCCAGTGGATATAGTGTACTTAGATTTTCAGAAAGCAATTGACAAGCTCTCTCACCAATGGCTTTAAGCAAAGTAAGCTGTCATGGGGTAAGAGGGAAGGTTCTCTCATGGATTGGTAACTGGTTAAAAGATAGGAAACAAAGGGTAGGAATAAATGATCAGTTTTCAGAATGGAGAGAGGTAAATAGTGGTGTCCCCCAGGGGTCTGTACTGTAACCAGTCCTATTCAACATATTCATAAATGATCTGGAAAAGGGGGCAAACAGTGAGGTGGCAAAATTTTCAGATGATACAAAACTACTCAAGATAGCGATACTCAAGGATCTCACAAAACTGGGTGACTGGGCAACAAGACAGCAGATGAAATTCAATATTGATAAATGCAAAGTAATGCACATTGGAAAACATAATCCCAACTATACATGTAAAATGATGGGGTCTAAATTAGCTGTTACCACTCAAGAAAGAGATCTTGGAGTCATTGTGGATAGTTCTCTGAAAACATCCACTCAATGTGCAGCGGCAGTCAAAAAGCAAACAGAATGTTAGGAATCATTAAGAAAGGGATAGATAATAAGACAGAAAATATCATATTGCCTCTATATAAGTCCAGGTATGCCCACATCTTGAATACTGCGTGCAGATGTGGTAGCCCATCTCCAAAAAGAGATATTAGAATTGGAAAAGGTTCAGAAAAGGGCAACAAAAATTATTAGGGGTATGGAACGGCATCCGTATGAGGAGAGATTAATAAGACTGGGACTTTTCAGTTTGGAAAAGAGATGACTAAGGGGGGATATGATAGAGGTCTATAAAATCATGACTGGTGTAGAGAAAGTAAATAAGGAAGTTTTTATTTACTCCTTCTCATAACACAGGAACTAGAGGTCACCAAATGAAATTAATAGACCGCAGGTTTAAAACAAACAAAAGGAGGCATTTCTTCACACAACTCACAGTCAGCCTGTGGAACTCCTTGCCAGAGGATGTTGTGAAGGCCAAGACTATAACAGGGTTAATAAAAGAACTAGATAAATTCATGGAGGCTAGGTCTATCAATGATGATTAGCTAGGATGGGCAGGGATGGTGTTCCTAGCTTCTGTTTGCCAGAAGCTGGGAATGAGCGACAGAGGATGGATCACTTGATGATTACCTGTTCTGTTCATTCCCTCTGGGTCACCTGGTATTGGCCACTGTCAGAAGACAGTATACTGGGCTAGATGGACCTTTGGTCTGACTCAGTATGGCCGTTCTTATGGAGTCATAGAAGTCTCCTTGAGTACACCAATCTGTCTTGCCACCCAGATGAGCCTGCCTTTGTGATAGATGGTCCCTTACACCACGAATCACAGCAATATTCAGATCTCACACCATAGACAACACTTGTAGCCAACCCTATAATAAACTATATGCAGATTTATTAAATAGGAAAAAGAAATTATAGAGTTATTTACAAGGTTAAAACAGGTAAACATAAGTACACAAATGAATTACAATCTTACATTTCAAAAGGGCATGGAAGCTTCTATAATCTGCAAGCTCCATATGTCCTTTAGGGCTAACCCAGGCAAAACATCTGGGGATCTCTTATTTATGCCTGGAAAAGCCTCCCCCCATCCATTGTCCAAGCAGCATAAAGATACTCAGTTCCTTTTGTTTTGAGTTTTTATCCCCTTCCTGCTTTGTGCTCTGAGCTGCAATTCAGCTGATGGGAGGAATCCCCTTGCCTGACTCATTTTCACCAGAGGGGTGGGGATGGGGGAGAGCAGAACAACAAACATCTTTTGTCCTCTTTAACATCCCACAATAGTTCGTCTGGTGTCAATGGATCTTTTCTGTCGGGCAGGGCGGGGCTGGGTTGGGGGAACTATAACTATATAGTAAAATAAGAAAATAAGCAATTTTTTAGTAATAGTTGCTGTGACATTTTTGTATTTGTTATGTCTGATTTTGTAAGCAAATCATTTTTAAGTAAGGTGAAACTTGGGGGTATGCAAGACAAATCAGCCTCCTGAAAGGGGTACAGTAGTCTGGGAAGGTTGAGAGACACTGGTATAGTGGAAGTACCTATGTCATTACTTTCCCATAGCTTGTATAACACCGAACACTTATGTTAGAATATGCACTGTCACGCATATGTCCCTCAAAGTGCAGGCTGTCATATCCTGTGTGTCTATTCCTGTACATCAGGGGTCCCCAACGCGGTGCCCGCGGGCGCCATTGCACCGGCCGGGGGGTGTGAGTGCGCCCGCGTAGCCCTCGGGGGTTTTTTGTTGTTTTTTTTTGCTCCGCCGGCAGCGCTCGGAGTTGGTTTTTTTTTTTTTTTTTGGCGCCCGCCAGACGAAAAAGGTTGGGGACCACTGCTGTACATGGTTTACTGTGAGAATAGTGCATGTACTAGATAATGATAATAATTATCCCAGGTCTTTTATAGCACTGTTCAATCAATAGATCTCAAAATGCTTTCTAAAGGCGGTCAGCAGCATTATCCCATTTTTCAGATGGGGACACTGAGGCACAGAGGGGAAAACGGCTTGCTCAAGGTCACCCAGCATGTCAGTGGCAGAGCCAGGACTAGAAACCAGGTCTCCTGAGTCCCAGTCCAGTGCCCTAGCCACTGCTGATGATTTATTTATCTTGTGGTAGCCCCTACAAGCCCCAGCCACAGATCAGGGTCCCATTGCGCTAGGTGCTGTACAAAGAGAGCAAAAAGATAGTCCCTGTGCCAAAGAGCGTATGGTCTAAGTATGCAGTATGCTTCATGGTCAAACTGTGCATGATATGGCCCTGAAAGCAGCTGTGGTCAAATGGAATGTGCCCAGGGTTAGGAATCAGGATATTCAGCCTCTATTTTGCCACCGATTTGCTGTATGACTTCGGCTAAGTTAATTCGTCCTAAAATTTTCCAGCTGAGAAACATCTGAATCCATTTCGGGGGGGAGGGAGGTGCTAATTAGAGTGACCAGATGTCCTGATTTTATAGGGACAGTCCCGATTTTTGAGTCTTTTTCTTATATAGGCTCCTATTACCTCCCACCTCCGTCCCAATTTTTCACACTTGCTGTCTGGTCACCCATGTGCTAATAGAAGTGGCCTAATTTACAGTGGCACTGAACACACGTGGCTTTCATTGGCTGCCGGGCGGGCTATGGGTCGCCCCCACTTCTGAAGATGGCCAGTTAATTCTTAGACGCTTTATTACGGCTTTAGGCGCTTGGCTTTAAGTGCTCAGCTTTAGCAGCCATTTGTGAAAATTCTGAGCCCCTCCTTTCTTTTGTTACTCTGCCCGTAAAACAGTGATAATGACCTGTCCACCTTTCCACAGCCCTTTGAACTCTAGATACTGTTGTATATAGGGAATGTTGTAATGGGAATATCAGATAGATGGACAGATAAATAAAGAGGTGATGAGGGTGGGTGTATGGGGATAGACAGATAGGGAAAGTGTTATTATATATACTACATATGGTAAGTGGAGTGTACCATATAGACATCACCTGAGGTAACTATAGCTGTCATGGGTATTCTGTACACACAATATGGTATCGGTGGAATGTCACAATCAGTTTTTGGTGTAATTACAAATGTTTTGGGATAGATTTCGTGGGGGAGAGACATGGCAATGATTCTCTCTCCTTTTTCACTCCCTCCTCCAGCCCCTCCAAGCTCTGCTCTGTTTCTGACATACAAGAGCAAGGAAAATCCCTTTGCCTCATCCCTTGGGACTCTTCCCTTGCTCCTCCATTGTGTAAAGCCTAATAGTACCTGCGCTGATTGTTAAATGTTTGAAGCAGTTTTAAGAGGCATCTCAAAAGTCCATGCCAAGCCGAACAATCAGGGACACACCATCTCGGAAGAAGAAAGGGAATTATTCTGTTGTGATGCCTGTTTTGCAAAGGAGAGAGTTATCTCATTGAAAGGAGACCATGGCAGAGAGAATTTGTACAATTAACTCACGCCCTGTGTCTTGGGCATTTATTTGATGGGCTTTGACATAGGAATTCAGATTCTGAGAACCACTTTTAGGATCAAATATTGAAGACTGAAAGCAAGACACCTATGTAGATGGGACCCAGAAGAACAGTTGACTTTGGATCCTTGTAGCTGGAGTGATATGTTTTACTGAATGGATCTTCCAAAGAAAGAAAGAAAGAAAGAAAGAAAGAAAGAAAGAAAGAAAGAAAGAAAGAAAGAAAGAAAGAAAGAAAGAAAGAAAAAAAAATGGCCTTGTCTACACACAAAGTTGCAAACTAAAATCAGTCTTCTGTGGCCACAACTAAATCAATTTAAATCAGGCTTATATTGGTTCGCTTAAGTCGATTCCTTCCCAGACTATGTTAAATGGACATAAACCAGGTTTAAATCAATTCAAGAGCGTTCACATGGGTTTTGCACCAGTTTAACCAAATCAGTTTAAAAGCATGCCTTTAGCTAAACCAGTGCAACTTGTGTGGAAAGAAAGAAAGAAAGAAAGAAAGAAAGAAAGAAAGAAAGAAAGAAAGAAAGAAAGAAAGAAAGAAAGAAAGAAAGAAAGAAAGAAAGAAAAGTGCTTTACCTTGAAAAAGAATCAGGCAGTAACTGCCTACTAAAGTACATATGTTCAGAAAACCAAACCCCCTGCAGACCAGGCAGCAGTGGTACAAAGTGATAAGGAATGGGTCAATATAGTTTTCTAAAAGATTTTTTTAAAGAAAGGTTAAATGTGAGTTACTATTGATTTTTTCTCTCTCCCCCTTCCATCTCCCCCGCAAGCCTGGAGCCATCCTGGAGGACAGATTGCAGCCCAAACTGACCAACTGACCACTGAGGGACATGGAGACCTGGCCGCTGCTACTGACCAATGACTGCCCAAAGGAGCCCCCGTTGCCTAGCAACCCGGCTGGCGAGAGAGAGCAAAAAGAGATGGATTTTCAGATTGCAGCAGCCAAGCAGATCAATTCTGCAACATGGGCTACAGTGGCCAAGCGGAATTGCTCTTGCTCCCAGCAGCTATTGATCTAGCCCTGCTATAGGCATTGAATGAGCTCTAATAAGCCCTGAGTAAACAGGAACAAGGGCTTAAGTGATAGCCCAGCAGTCAAACATCAACTCCCTTTGTCTTCTTCTTCCTCTTTTTTTTTTTAATTGCTGAAGGGTTTGCAAGAAAAGGACAATAAAGTTTATTGATAGAAAAATAAAGAGTCGAAATATCACTTCATACATGGTTAGAGCCGGCCTATTAGGACAGAAAAAAGCAGGAGAGCCTGCAGAATGCCGAGCCCATGTGATGGGCTTGGATAGCACACTGCTGAGATAAGTCACGGCTTGGGGAAGGTTTGGGAGGCTTGGCGGGAGCTTCCTCACTTTACTTTCATCCCAACATCCTGCTGAGGGGTGTCTCCAAATGTAATGGGTTTGGCCCCAGGGCGGGCAAGAGCCCTTAGTGACCAAACGACCTTCTGATCACTGCCTTTGGAGCAGGGACGTATGGGTGGAGGAAGCTTCTTTGTGCAGTGTCCAGCTTGACTGGGATTGTCGAAGGAACCCAAGGGATTTAGGCACCCACTTCCAACTGCAATGCAATTGGGTCTGAGAACTGGACTCCCGTAGACATCTTTGAAAATCCAGCCACTGTGGACGCAGCACAAATAAGCTTCTTCCACACACATCTTTCTGCTCCAAAGGTTTCCACCCTGGCCAACGATTGGATGGTCTAAACAGGAGACTTGGGCTGTAAATCTGTGGTGAACCCAACAGAAGACCTCTGGCCCAGAATAGTCCCCCCCAGTCTCCAGTGTCCTGGATCTGGAGCCTTTAACCAGCAGTGAATTCACATACGGGCTGGTCACAGAAGAGTTCGCCATGATCTCAGAATCTCTTTGCTCATGTCCTCTGCTCTCAACCTGTTAAAGACTGAGAGGTAGGACAAAGACCCAAAACAATGGACGTGGCCCCTAACACATAAATCCCTCTGAGCTTAGCTGATGTCAACAAACCACAACAACACAGAGCAGGGGAAGAGCGGGTATGGAAGAAAACAGAGATTTGCCATGAGGGTCAACACGAAGTGCACTTGAGAAGGATGTTATGTGTCATTGGCCAGGCAATCACGGCTCAGCTCTGGAGAGGTTCTGAGAGCAGCTTCAACTGCTGTTGATTTTAAAGGGAAACGGAGTTCTAAGGTGCTCAGCCATTCTCCAGGTGGTCATCTTCAGCCAGACTTTTGAGCACCAGTAACCGGGGCCAGAATCTCAAAAAGAGCTCAGCTCCCATTAAGGCTATTACCCCAGGGCTAGATTTTGTACAACTGCTCAACAGCCAGCGTGCGGCGCTGCCTTGAAAACTGGGCCCCCTGGGCCCCCCGATTTTAAACAGAACTCCCTACTACAATCAACACAAAAAAATGATGCTCCACTGCGGCCCAGGATTTGAAAATGATGATGACAATGATGTAACTCCTAGAGCTGATTGAACATTTTTAGACGGAACAGTTTTCTGTCATTAAAATAAAAATGTTTCATGGGAACACGTCGTTTTTGATGAAATTTTCAAAGGGATAAAGTTATCACAAATGGTTCTGACTTGTTTTATTCTGAACATGTCAAAATCTTTTGTTTTTATCAGGTCAAAATGCTTTGTTTTGACTTTATAGAACAGAATACCAGGGTTGGAAGGGACCTCAGGAGGTCATCTAGTCCAACCCATTGCTCAAACCAGGACCAATTCCCAGACAGATTTTTGCCCCAGATCCTTAAATGGCCCCCTGAAGAACTAAACTAAACTCACAACCCTGGGTTTAGCAGGCCAATGCTCAAACCACTGAGCTATCCCTCCCCCTGTGGTTAGATGCATGTCAACTTTTATAGTAGATTATAATATTCATTTACTCTAGCATACCATATGTATATATTATATTTAATTGTATACCTTATATGGAATATTTTATATCACATTCTGACATTATCAAAATGAAACATTTCAGCTGATTGAAACAAAACGTTTTGAGGCTTCTGAACTGAAATTGTTCAGAACCTCTGTCCCGTGAGAAGCTGGGACTTTTCATTCTGATTTGGAATGAAAACAAATTTCCAAATGTCGGAATTTTCTCCGGGATGGAAATTCTGGTTTCCAACCAGTTTTGGAACCCCCTCGCTCCTTGCACAGGGACCTTTTCTGACAGCCTCACTCATGTTGAGGTAGCAGCTTATTCCACAAGAGTCCCACTGGAGCCAGGGGCGGTAAGGCGCTACTGGGTGTGAGTGGGGGGAGCAGAATCAGGCCCTCAGTTTGTACATCTATGGGAGCTGGCCAGAGTAAGAGGAGAGGCTACTTGAGAGGAAGAGGGGGAAACTGAGGCTACACCCCTACAATGGGAACCACAGGGATGTGGGTCCTTAGTCCTGGGTGGAGCCCCCTTTAATCCTATGGGAATGCACATGGGGTAAGTGTTCCTGCTTGCATGGCCCTTTGCAGGATCAGGGATCTTAGATTGTGGCTCATTCACTGCACGGAGAGCTTTGCCTGAGCAAGGCGTTTCGGATTGAACATACGAGCAATGGCTTCCAGTCTATAAAGTTCTTTCTAGCCCCCCTTCCCCGCCTGGCGCCCTAACCCATCCAGTGAGATTCCCCTGGTCTCTGCCACAGCTGGGATGTTCCTGTCTGCGGCTGCCACGGACTCCTGTGGCTTCCCTGAGCACAGCAGATAACAGTCACCACACCCAGGAAAAGGGCGGCAAGGAGCAAAACAGCAGCCTCAGTTACAAACTGCCACTCAGTTCTCAGGCTCCACCCCAGCTGAAACACTGGTGCAGACTAGAACATTATTTGCAACAGTGCGTCAGCTGTAGACCGTTCCCAGGGTCTTCGAGCCAACGGTCGCTCACATGAGCTTTGGCTTAGCCCAAAGCAGGGAGTGTTGTGCCCTGCTGTGATTGCTCCAGCCCGGCAGGGCTCAGTCCTCAGCGGTGCTGGGTGAACAGCAGCCAAAAGCAGAGCCGTAGCTGGGGGATCAGGCGACCTGTGTTTCATTCCCAGCTTTGCCACTGACCTGGGGCAGGTCACTTCCTTGTTTTGCTTCTCCTCCAACACTTTGTCTCTCTAGACCAGGGGTAGGCAACCTATGGCACGGGTGCCGAAGGCGGCACGCGAGCTGATTTTCAGTGGCACTCACACTGCCCGGGTCCTGGCCACCGGTCCGGGGGGCTCTGCATTTTAATTTAATTTTAAATGAAGCTTCTTAAACATTTTAAAAACCTTATTTACTTTACATACAACAATAGTTTAGTTATATATTATAGACTTGTAGAAAGACCTTCTAAAAACGTTAAAATGTATGACTGGCACGCGGAACCTTAAATCCGAGTGAATAAATGAAGACTCGGCACACCACTTCTGAAAGGTTGCCGACCCCTGCTCTAGATTGTGAGTTCTTTAGGGCAGGCACTGCCTCTTACTCTGTGTCTGTGCAGCACCCCACACAATGGGGCCCTGACCTCAGCTGGGAACATAAGAACATAAGAATGGCCATACTGGGTCAGACCAAAGGTCCATCCAGCCCAGTATCCTGTCTACCAACAGTGGCCAATGCCAGGTGCCCCAGAGGGAGTGAACCTAACAGGTAATGATCAAGTGATCTCTCTCCTGCCATCCATCTCCACCCTCTGACAAACAGAGGCTAGGGACACCATTCCTTACCCATCCTGGCTAATAGCCATTAATGGACTTAACCCCCACGAATTTACCCAGTTCTCTTTTAAACCCTGTTATAGTCTTGGCCTTCACAACATCCTCTGGCAAGGAGTTCCACAGGTTGACTGTGAGTTGTGTGAAGAACTTCCTTTTATTTGTTTTAAACTTGTTGCCCATTAATTTCATTTGGTGGCCCCTAGTTCTTATATTATGGGAACAAGTAAATAACTTTTCCTTATTCACTTTCTCCACATCACTCATGATTTTATATACCTCTATCCTATCCCCCCTTAGTCTCCTCTTTTCCAAGCTGAAAAGTCCTAGCCTCTTTAATCTCTCCTCATATGGGACCCGTTCCAAACCCCTCATCATTTTAGTTGCCCTTCTTGTGAGGTGCTCCGATGATACACATAATACTAAAAACGATGGCCAAACTAGGTTTAAGTCAGTGGCACAGCTTCTGCTTCCAGCCGTTTCTCCTGCAAGGCAATCTCATTTGGATTTATTCCCGTTCACTGCAGGGGAGCAGCTCTTCTGCCCGGGTCCTCAGAGGTTTAATTAAACAGGACCCTGCCAAGACCCAAAGGAGTAGCCAAGACAGGCTCCATTACTCGACTTGCCTGCAGAGCCAAAGCTACTGACAGTTCTTGGGCCAGTTCTTCTGCCGGTACAAATGGGTGCAGCTCCATTGATGCCCCTGGAGCAATGTTTATTTATGCCAGCTGAGCATCGGGCTCGCTTAAGCTAGGTTGCAAATATTCCAAATGCCATAAATCTTTTTTTCACCCCGGGCTGTCTCATTATCTTAAGGAGAAGGGCTTGTTTGTCTGCAATGAGAAAGCCTCTGGGGGGGTAATTTCTGCCCACGGAGGGCTTGATTCTGTTCTCAGTTGCACAGGTGCGAAAGGGGAGGAAATTCAGTGGCGTCAATGGGCCTGATTCTTTCCCCACTCAAGGGCTTTATTCTTCAAAGTGCTGAGCCCCTCCTGGTAGCTCTGCGCACCTTAAACTCCGCATAAGCTCCGTGGAAGCTGGTGGCACTCAGCACCTTGCAGGAGTGAGCCCTTGGACAGGTGTAAATCAGGAGTAGCTCCATTGAAAGGAAGGCTGGATATGGCATAGTAGCAGCTGCTGGGGGCTCAGCAGACGTGGGTTCACTTGCCAGTTCTGTCTCTATCTCTTTCATAGATTCTAGGACT
>QXTE01000199.1:956286-1123786 GCA_003942145.1 Platysternon megacephalum | reverse complement strand
TCTTTCCGGAACCCCCCCTTCTGGCCTTCAAGAAACCCCCGCAACCTCGCCAAGCTCATCATCAGAAGCAAGTTCCCCACAGACCAGGACACACCAACCACACCAGACCCTGCCAGAACAACAGATACAAAACCTGCAGCCATGTCTCCATTGCGACAATGCTCAACACCCCCCACCACCTTTCAAGATCCATGGGTCCTACACATGCCCATCACACCATGTGGTGTACCTCATCCAATGCACTAAATGCCCCAATAACAACTATGTGGGAGTGTAGTCCAGGCCTGAATGTTGGTGATGGGCTCAGGAGTAAGATCTGAATCTTGGGGAAAGGTGATCAGGCATAGGGAAGGACGGGGAAGTGGAAAGGAGAGATCCTAGGGTTGAAAAACCTGCCCTGCCCAACCTAAGAGAAAAGCAATAGTCCCCATCTGATTAAATGGTTGTTAAATTTCCCACCCTGTACTTAAGGCTTCTGTTTTCAAACCAGCATGTCCCAGATACCACGATGATGGACAGGTGGATATATACCAGGAAAAGCATAGCCTATTGCCCCGGATATAAAAATTACTTTTTAAATTTTAGACTGGCAAATTTTGGTTAAAACCCAAACTCTTGGGATCTGCATCCCCTCCCCACAGATAGAGCCGGGCCAGACTCTCTGTGCCATCAGAGCTGCACTCAGTGCGAGACCAGGGTGGGAGAGGAAAGTAGTGTTAAGCCACCCATGTGGCTCTGGGCTTCTTGGGCCAATCTGCATCAGCCAGGTCTCTCGGTGCACCCCCAGGGCTGCTCTAACATACACCATCTGACCGAGGCCTCCAAGGGATTGGGCCTGCAGCCAGCAAATTGCTGGGTCACCCTGTTGGCTGCATGGGGGAAGCCCAGGAGTGGAATAACTGGGGGAACAGGAGGTCAAGATTGAATGGCATTGGTAGAGATGTGTTTGAGACGCTTAGGAGCAGTGGGGACGGTGGGCAGAATTGAACTGCGTGGGCAGATCTGCGTGTGGAGCCCCCAGGAGTTGAACAGTGGTGGAGCTGGAGGGCAAGAGCGGGTCGCATTGGCAGAGTGGCATGTGGGAAGAACCTAGGATGGACTAGCTGGAAGAAAGGGGTGCGGGGCAGGACTGAGGTGCCACCTTAGAGCTGTGTGCACATGGGTATGTCTTCTTGCCAGAGCTATCAGCCCCTCACTACAATGCACCCAATCGTTTGAACTTTAAAACAAAATGTAAAACAAGGAATAATGGTAACAAAAAAGGCTTAATTAATTGGAGTGAATTGCATCACAATAGTGATTTCTCAGTAACGTGGCTGAGTGCCCCATTATTCTGATTTCACTCAGTATTCATGGATAGTAAATAAATCACAGGATTAGTAGCCGGCTGCAGAGGTGGAGGGTGGAGGGAGCTCTAGCAGGGTAGCTGGCACCTCTACAAGTCTTTTGTCAATAATCTCAGCACTTCCTGAGATTCCGACTGGGATGGCAAACAAAAAATTACAATGAAAACATTTTTTTTTTTTTTTTTTTAGCCTTTGGAAAATTTCCCCTGGAGATTCCCCGGGAAGCTTTTCCCCCTCGCCCCACCTCATCAATGCTCCACTCTGTTTATCAATATGCTATTAATACTGGCTTATTTGAAATCATTTGTTTTCTGACCACTCCGATTCTTTGGCTGCCCCCAGGAAATGATTCCAAATGGAGACTGCGGCTGAGCAGAATGCAGATGGCCCGATTGGCGGGGGGAGCCGTGCAGAGTAGGGGACATGGGGGAGGGTGCCTGGTGAGTTCAGATCCGATGGAAAATTCAGATCTAGACTAACTTTGCCAGCATTGGAGGTTCTGCAGATCGGGGGACCCGAACCTGTGAAGACTTATGTCTCTAATTAATTTGACAGCTGTGCATCAGAGAGGACAATGGCCAATGCACTAGACTGGGCCCAAGGTATGTAGTCTCTATTCTGAGCTCTGTCACTGGTGCCCTTTGCAAGTCCCTTAATCTCTCACTTTCACATCTGCAAAATAGGGTCAAGCCGGCTTCATTTCCCCCACCCTTTATCCATCTCTACTGTAATCACTCTACGTACGGTAGCACAACTAAGGAGAGGCAGTGGTTAGGACACTGGCTCGTAGGTCGAGGTTGTGAATTCTGTTCCCAGCTCTGTCACTGATCTGGTGTGTGTGACCTTGGGCAAGATGCTTCCGCTCACTATGCTGCTTTTGCATCTAATTTGTTTAGATGGCGAGCACGCTGGGGCAGGGGGAATCTCAGTCTGTTAGAGCAGGTCGGGAAATTTCAGACTCACTGTCAGACAGGGCCGATGTGTCGAAACCAGAACTGTTGGCCACAAAAGGTGGGTTTGACAGATTTTTCAACTCCATTAAAACAAAAAAAACAACAACAAAAAACTATCGAAATGTTTCAATTTGATGTTTTAGGAACAAAAGATTCCAGGTTTCTACTTGTTGCTTAGAAATCTAACTTTATGACAGTGAAAATAAAGAAATAAATACATAAAATGGTCGAAATCTAAACGAAATGTTTCAAAACGCTCGGAACGGAACATCTCCAATGCCTCAAACAGAAAACGCTGTCGGCATTTTGGTTTATCAGAACGTTCCAGATTCAATTTGGGATGATTTTCTGATACCCCGATGCTGTTTGCCGGGTGGGGAAAGCACTTCCCACCCAGCTTTCCTCACTATGTGCAGCGCCCAGCATAACGGGGTCCGGGTCGCGAGAAGCTGTTGTAAAGTATCTAATCAGTCAGACATTTTGTACATACATATAAGTCCCCTTTGAAGCCCTGCTCCACAGACAGAGCCAACCCTGGTTGTGTGCTTAGCAGGCCCACTCTGGTGTGACCTTGCGGGTCTTTGAAGTGGATGTGTTTGTACGGTGCAGATGAGCTCTTTGGCCTATTGTATTTGAGAACCAGACTAACCTGTTTGCTGCTGCACATACCGAGCGCATCGAGCCCTTGGGCACGTACGTCACAGAAGCTAAAGCTGCAAAATGCCTATTAGGGCATCCAGTCCATCCCCCCTGCCAGTGCAGGGATTGGTACGTCCTAGCGGTCCATGCATTGATTGAAATAGAAAGTCAATTAAAATCAGCAGCATAGGAATATGGAGCGTGTAAGCGTGTAAGCAGCAAAGCAGTGTTGTCTAGGCTTAGACTGTCTGACTCCTATCACCCCAGGTTTTAGCTCATCAGCATCACAGCAGAGGTCTTAGACTTGGTTCCTTAAATTCCCCCTGCCGTTTCAAAGGGATGCTTTCTGTTGTATACTGTTGCTGCGTACCATGTCAGAGGTGGCTGCATTTCAGAGGCAGGAAGAGCGATTCCTATACATATAGCATTTGGGATCCTGTGGGAGGGCAGGCACCATTAGAAACGTGACGTATATCACAGTTTAGGCACCTGCTGGTCACTGTTAAAGACAGGCTAAAAGAGACCAACTGGGCTGGAACTGAATTTGCAGCTCAAACTTCTCCATAATGGTTGGAATCCAAACACCTTGACTCGGAGAGGGAATGTGCTCTACTGGGTAAGCTGCGGCATTAATAATCAAGAACCCTCGGGTCCCTTTCCAGCTCTGTCACTGACATACTCTGTGACTTTGGGCAATTTGGTTCATGCCTCTGTTTCCACTCAGTTTGACTGTGACCTGTTTGGAGCAATGATCGTCTGTTGCTCTGTGTCTGTTTGGCACACTGGAGATTCTAGGGACTTGGGTAAAGGTGATTATAATAGCTCTGACTCTCATCCAGCGGGGCTCTGCCTCTTACCGTGACATATCTTGCATCCAGAATGGAATCCATTTGGAAGCTCAGCTTCTTGACTGTATGCACGAAACAAGGAGATAGGCATGGGATTGGGTTGATCTGCAGGTGCAAGTAATTGTGCTTGCATTTCTTTGGCCAGGGCAATATCAAAAGTCAAGGTGAGGCCAACTCAGGGACACAGCGTTCTGATGTGGAGCTCCGAGCCAGAGCCAGCTCACATTGATTTGGGAGGCGGTGTGGTCTAGAGTGGGTGGAGCACTGGACTGGGGCTCAGGAGCTCTGCGTTGTATTCCCAGCTTCACTGACTGGCTGCATGACCTCGAGCAAGTCACGTCCCTGCTCTGTGCCTCAGTTTCTCCATCTGTAAAATGGGGGTAATGGTACTGCCCTTCTTTGTAAACAGTGTTGAAATCTACAGATGAAAATCTCTGTATAAGAGCTAGGTGTAAAGACACATTAGACTCCCTTTCACTTTCCAGCTTCATTAGCAGCTTGGCCGTCATTAGGGGCTGATGAGGGTTTAAGCAGGGACAGGGATGGCAAATTGGGGGCAGTGCTAGAGAAGCTGCCTTGGATTGAAATCTGTCCCTTCCCTTCCAAGGCAGCCCTGCTCTCTCAAGGCCTCCAATCCCAAACTGCAGTAGAGCTGGTCATTGTGCTGTGTCTTAAAATTCCTATGTAGGGACTGCAGCTGCAAGGGGCTGGTGAATCAATTAATCAATCATAATCGAGATTACAGCGTGTAATCATAATTAATTTTCAGACCTGATTGATCATGTCACGGTTTTCTCATGTCCGTGTGAGCTGGGTTGATAAAACTGACTGTTTAATGGAGCTTTTACAGGCTTCTTCCACTCGCAGCACATCCCTGGGGTTTTGCTCCGGCCGGGAGGAAAAGAGCCCAGCATCCCCATGAAAAATCAAAGCAACCAGCTGGTGGAGGAGGAATTAGCTTGCGCAAGAACCTCAGCTGGCATGTTTGGCTTCAGTCCTTACTAGCCAGCCCCATGAAGCAGGGTAATGACTGCTGCTACAAGAGGAGTTAATATTCCAGAGTCTTATAGCTGCAGGGATCCATAGAGCAACGGCGGTGTGTGTGCCGCTGTGTGACAGATGTTAGATGTGCCTGTATAATTTTACATATATACTGTCCCTTAATGCTGGCTTTTCTCAATGGTGCAATGAGCTGGCTGATAGGCACGTGCACCACTGCCATCTGCTGGAAGGAATCAGAACGGCGCAGCTGTGAGCCATAGGCCCTCTACTGCTAGCAGGAAATGAAGGTTTTCTTTTAGGGCATGTGATGGGATGGGTAGGGAGGGACATGTGATCTCTTCCTCTGTCAACATTATGTTCCCAGTGCAGCACAGTGACAAGCAGGAAGATACTGGGGAGGTTACAATGCTCTTCTTCTCTGAACTAGTGGAGACCCAAGGGACTTGTGGGTATTTGGTCTGCCTGACTTCCTAGCAAAACCTGCAGGGGAGCTGTATCTTCCCCATGAAATAGCTTTACTCTTTTAAGGGACAGGATGGCTCGGAGGCCTGGCATGCTAGAGACGGTCATATTTAGGTCCCTGGTTTAAATATAGCAGGCCCAGCAATGACCAACCATCAGTTGGCTGCTTGGTGATCTCTGCGAGGGGAGTACAGGGGTCTGAGTCCAGCTCCTACGAGAGAGCAGCATAAATCTGGGTGAAATGTTTTGAGCAAAATGTTTTTTGGGGAGAAAAATGCAGATTCAGCTCGACTGAAATGTTTTGGGAATTCATGATGAATTTGCAGACTTGTTTTGGTCGAAACAAAATTCCAACAAACTCAAAACGTTTTGATTTTTTTTTACTCAAAATGACTTTTTGTTTCTAAATTTCCCTCGGTTTTATTTTAAAACAAATTGAAAATGTAAAAAAGAAGCTTGAATTTTGTTTCAGGTCAAATCAAACAATTCCCCCTCCCCTGATTTTTTGGAACTGTCAGTGAAGCGAAAAATCAGTTATTCACCCAGCTTGACTCTGGAGCTTGATGGGTGACGCTGCTATTACAGAGCAGAACATGATCCACAGCTTCTGTATCTGATTCCAGGCACCACCCCAATCCCAGGGAAAGTCTTGGAGACAACCACCTCCTAGGCACCACGTTCAGCAAACTTGACTTATGCTACCACTCCAGGACGCCATCCCAAGAGCATGGGACCAGGCCAGTCTGCATGGAGAAGCTGTTGGCTGCCTGGCCTCCTGTGGTTAGATTTTCTAAGGCACTGAACACTGGCTGGAGTTAGTGGGAGCTGAAGGTGTCCAGCACCTCTGATGATCAGGCCTCATGGAGCATGGAGATTTTGTGCCCATCCATTTCTCCACGACGTTGTTCCGCTCCTGTCTGTTAGGGGATGGGTTTGTGAAGTGTTGGCTCTGCAGAGCAGGAAAGTCGTGGCCTAGAACTTCTGGCATGGAACGTCAGGACATGTCGGCACGAGACATAGGCAACCCCAGGCTGCTCTGCAAGAAGCAAGGGAGACCATTACAAACCGGACCATATGGGATCGGCCTGCTGAATATCTGAGCCTGTTCTTTAGGCTGGACTGTTCAGCTCAAGCCAGGAATGCTTTGGTCCAGCAGAAATCACCGCGGCTGAGAGATGCTGGCTGGGAGCCCTCTGAATGTCATGAACATAAAGTAACTAGACATGGATCAATCCATCAATGCACAGCTGTGGCTAAATAGTGCTGTGCTCACCTCGCTCCAATTAAACTCTCATTTCTGATAGATCCCTTTGTGTCTCTGCCTCTGCCTCTCTGCCTGTCTCTGGCTGGCTCAGAGAACTGGGTCTGGATGCTGGTCTTCCTCGTCTGTAGGCTGCTAGTTCAACCCAGCAGTGACCATTGAGAGAGGGAGGCTTCAGGGGCTCCTCTCGGATACTGCCCACAGAATTAGGACTAACTTCCCCCCTTTTCTGGCAGCCTCAGTAGGATGGGCCCAGAAGCCTGGTCAACCTTCTCATCCCTAGGTCAGCACTAAGGAACAGTGGGGGGAAGGAATGCACTGCCCTTGCTCCACCCTCACCTCAGTCGGTCCATCCAGGTTTGCTGCCGAGGTTTCCCCTCGTTAGTCTCTCTCGCTCCATCCTGCAGCAGCAGGCCGTCAAATTCTGGGGCAGAGATCAGAGCTGTGAAAAACGCACCCAACTCCATCTGGGTCAGCTACAGACTCAGCCCAGGTTCCCAAGCTGTTTTCCCATCGTGCTTGAAAACCAGTGGCTTTGACTTTCCCCTTTGGGGATTCAGAACTCACGGCGGAGGAGAACCAAGCACCAAGCTCCACGCAGCTCCATCCGTGGCAGCGCAAGAGCTGCCTCTTTGCTGAGATTTCCTCCTTCCTCTCGCAGGCCAAGACAGGTGCAGATTGGGCTGGGAGACAGCCCAGAAATTAAACCCACTGTGGGGAACAGGGGACGGGGAGAAGATTTTTGAACCTACAAGGAAGGTTCAGTTCAAGTTGTGGGCCGGGCCTGGGGGTCTGCTTTTCTTTGATCTGAACTGGAAATGGCCCTGAAAGAAAGCAAAACCCCGTGGATGGGTTCGGGGCTGAGCGTGTAGCTTAAATTCTGTCCTGGCTTTTCTCCAAACACCATAGCCTTGGGAGCAGTTCTGGTCTGGCTTCCAGCACATACAGGATGTCAGCAGACTCGTTTTACTCAGAACCCTTTGCTCGACCACTGAATTTATTCCGGTAGACGCTCCCGGAGCCCTGGTCCAAAGAGATGTTTGTGCAGAATGGAACTCGATTACTGCATAAACCCTTCATCTCGCCTGGTCAACAAAAGCTCTGCGTGTGCAGCTGTGTATGTGCACACACGGGGGGATGGAGGAGGTTGGCTACGGGAAGGGACGTGGCAAAACTTGGCCTCACAAGGACTGAACCCGGTGGGGCAGCTGGAGAGGTGTGTGGGGACCAGACCAGCCGGAGGGTGTGGGAGCTGCCAGGACAGAAAGGCCTGGCGGGAACCCACACAACAGAAGCTTGGTATTGATTTCCCATCGATCCAACACAACCACATTCTGCAGCGGCCGCTGTCCTACATTTCAATCCCACACCTTCGCCTCTGACTTTAATGGGTTTCCTCCCAGCCCAAAGCTTTATTTAACCAGAAGGGGAAGGATCTGGGATCCAGCGGCCAGAAACAAAGGAAGATATTTCAGAAGGGCCGCTCAGAGCCTGTTTGTTTTCCCTTGTCTTATTTAAAATATAAGAGCTACAGAGGCATAATATATTACACACACAAATATGCACACACACACACACATATGCATACTCACTTATGTACATGCACACACGCATACACACATATGTATACACATGGTTTCACACACATGTATACAGATGTGTATATGCATGCATCTGTGTACACACACATTATATATATAATATTTGGCTTTTATATAGCCCTTTTCATCCCTAGATATCTCTCTCTCTCTCTCACACACACCATTATAAATATATGAGGCATTCTTCAGACATAACAAAGAGGTTGAACCTCTGCTTTAGTGTAAAACTCAGCTCCGCATTAGCTCTGGAGCTGTAAGTGGTGCCTCACTCGGTGTATGTATTTGTGTAAAAATACACTCACACATCCTTACAGATCTGTGCACCACCTCCCCCCCCACACACACAATGACTGAACGACTAATATAGAAGAGCCGTATCTAGAAAAGGATGGCTCCGTCTTACCTAGGTATTTCTAACACAACTATCACTGTAGTGTCTATACCCACTAAATACAGCATGAAGGTTCCCAAGCAGTTGGTCCATAACAGACTTTGGTTCATTCTGTGTCTTCCCCCCACCCCCACTCCATTTTAAAGAATTTTCAGAGCTTGGCTTAATGCCTAGATGAAGCGAGACATAATCATCATTTTCTGGATAAAGAACTGGGCTCCACAACCTAGACAAGGCACTCGAGAGATGGAAATGGGGGCGGGGGGGGGGGGCAAGATCATAATAAATCAGTGTTCAAGCAACTGGAAATAATGGGTACCAGCCTCATAAAAATATTAAGAGGGGAGTGGTGGGTGGCAAATAAACAACAGGGAGTCAAAAATAAAAGGAAAATGTAGCTGGCTAAATCCCATTATCATTATTATGGCAGCACCTAAAAGTGCCACCCAAGACCAGCCCCCTATTGTGTTGGGGCTGCACAATCCCATTGTGAGGGGGCAGTCTAAACGGACAAGGCCGACGGGAGGGCAGGGGGAGGGGAAGCAGAAGAGAAGGAACTTGCCCAAGGTCAGACAGCTGCTCATTGGCACAGCTGGGAGCAGAATTCCGGTCTCTTGAGATCCAGTCTAGTGCTCTGTGGGTTCTGCCCGTCGGTTAGCTGTAGTGGCAGGTGCCCGTCACAAGGTCCAGACGTTCCCTTTGTGCTCTACATTTCGCAGGTCTGCAATCCGTGTAAGTCTGTGATTCCCTTGGGAATGTCTCTTGAAGTTCCTGGTGCTTCTTGCGTCCACCAAAGCTGAATGCTGCCATGCTTCTCCAGGCACAAAGCGCAAGAGGGTGTATGCTGAGCCTCGCCGGGGCTTTCATTTGAAGAGGAAAGAAAGCAACAAGAAAGAACAAGCGAGAGAGAAAGAGAGAGCGCAGTGTGTGAGTGCATCTCCTCTGTAAGAGGGTTGTCGTCACTGAGAACAAAATGGCTGCCGCCTCTGCACAGAGGCAGTTCTTAGGAATGGAAATCTGCAGCACACCGGAGCCAAAGCTTCCCACGGTCCAGGGGAGCCTGGGAGAAAAGCTGGTCAGGAATTTTTTGGTGGAAAATGCCAATGTTCGACCAAAGTTTAGTTGGGAAAAGTTTCTCAGGTCCAGGATAGAATTTCTGGTCTCAGAAAGAGCTGCCCCAGACTAGTCTGGTGGTTGGATCACTCCCTCACCAGGGGTGTAGAATACCCAGGTTTGAATCCCTGGTTTGTCTGATTTAGGGCAGGGATTTAAACCCAGATCTCCCTGGTGAATGCCCTACCCACCAGGCTATTTGTTATTTGGAGGTGGGTGGGTCAGTCCCTCTCTCCCCCTGAAAAACAACAAGGAGTCCGGTGGCACCTTAAAGACTAACAGATTTATTTGGGCATAAGCTTTGGTGGGTAAAAAACCCACTTCTGCATCCGAAGTAAGTGGGATTTTTATCCACGAAAGCTTATGCCCAAATACATCTGTTAGTCTTTAAGGTGCCACCGGACTCCTTGTTGTTTTTGTGGATACAGACTAACACGGCTACCCCCTGATACTTCTCTCCCCCTGGTCTTTCATCAAAACACTTAACAAGGTCTTGGTTTCCCAGTGCAGAATGGGAAAGATTTCTGAACTCAGAAATATTCATGGGATGGGAAAAGCCCAGCTGTAGCTGAGTCTCGGTTGGCAAAGGGGATTAGAGCCCAGGAGCGTCCAGTTTCCAGCACAAGGCCTGGCACCAGCCTTCCTCTTTACAACCAATCTCTCTCCTGCGTGCCGGGCCTCCCCCGCACTTCTCGTCTCATTGCCTCGTCTCAGTCTCGGGCCAGTGAGCGTTTTGCCCCTGATGAGGGCAGAATGAGGCCAATCCTGAGCACTTCTGAAAGACCCCCCTCCAATCCCCTCCTTCCTTCTTTGAACTAGATCAAAGCCGCCTCAGGTCCCTTTGCTGCTGCATGTTCTCAGTGTCTTCCAGCCAATGAGCTGACTCCCTCCCTGGGGCGGAATATGGACGCGCTACGGTTACTTTTCGATTTATACCGAGACGAAAAAGAAATATAGTTTCTTCAGTTATTAATCAGCGAGGTGTGAGAGGGAGACATGGGCTGGAAATTAACTCCCTGACCTTTGGGTTGGGTTTTAATTCCCTCCCTCCGCTTCCCAGAGTCCAGCTCCATTCAACTCTCACACCCCCTCTTCTCCCCAGGAAAGGTCAAACAACTTCCACTCCGGGATGGAGAAAGACAGGGCTGCTACCCGGAAGGAACTCAGCTGATGACACAGCGCTGTCAAAGGAGGGAGTTTACAGGACTCTGCCCGGTGTCTGTGCCTTTAAACGCAGAAGGAAAGGCACAGGTATTGATGAAGGAGGGAGCGCTCTACACATCTCTTCTCCTCCCACAATCCTATTCTCCCCATCTAGACCTCCCGGTGACCAGTGACTGATGTGGGGCCTGGATTTAATCCATCCTAAGACTCCCCAACTAACCCATTACAATTGCCCTGGTACACACACACCTCTGCAAATGCACCCCCCCCCCAAATCAAAAGGATTCTGTCTGCTAATGTGCTTATTCTGTTCTATTCTATCTTGTTCTCATCTGGTCTATTCTAGCCACATTGCACCCATCGCCATGGCATCTGGTCGCTTGGCATCCTGTCTCCCTACTCTACTAGTTTTACCACCTGCTCCTTCGCCTCTCTGGCAGAGGGCCTCCACCCACTGATCCTCAGACCCAACTTCCTGGGTGAATCCCATCTATGGGTCCTGCCTCAGTTTACCCCAGCAGGTGCCTGTACTTTTGCAGCTCCAGTCCAGGACTACTCTCAAGCTGGCCAGCCAGTACCAGTTCTGGAGAGCCAGCTTGGGATCCAGGCCTCTCCGGTAAGGCCAGTTTCGCTTCCTTCCCAACCCAATTCCTCTTTGCTGAGCTGTGTGCAAATCCGTACCATGCTACTGTATTGTCAGCCTGACCTACCATGGAGATGCAGTCACTCCATGAGCAAAATCATCCAGGCCCAGGAGAACTGGGATAGCTGGCCACCACATGCTGAGTTTTTTAAAAAAGGCTCCAGAGGTGATCCTGGCAATTACAGGCCGGTAAGCCTGACTTCAGTACCAGGCAAATTGGTTGAAACTATAGTAAAGCACAGAATTATGAGACACACAGATGAACATGACATGTTGGGGAAAAGTCAATACAGCTTTTATAAAGGGAAATCATGCATTACCAATCTATTAAAATTCTTTGAGGGAGTCAACAAACGTTGAAAAGCGTGATCCAGTGGATATAATACTTGGACTTTCAGAAAGCCTTTGACAAGGTCCCTCACCAAAGACTCTTAAACAAAATAAGGAGTCATTGGATAAGAGGGAAGGTCCCTCTCATGGATCAGTAACTGGTTAAAAGACAGGAAACAAATGGTCAGTTTTCACAACTGAGAGAGGTAAATAGCGGGGTCCCCCAAGGATCTGTACTAGGACCAGTGCAGTTCAACAGATTCATAAATAATCTGGAAAAAGGGGTAAACAGTGAGGTGGCAACTGTTGCAGATGATACAAAATTACTCAAGGTAGTTAAGTCCAAAGCAGACTGCGAAGAGCTACAGAGGGATCTCACAAAACTGGGTGACTGGACAACAAAATGGCAGATGAAATTCAATGCAAAGTAATGCACACTGGAAAACATAATCCCACCTATCCATGCAAAATGATGGGGTCTAAATTAGCTGTTATCACTCAAGAAAGATCTTGGCATCATAGTGGATAGTTCTCTGAAAACATCCGCTCAATGTGCAGCATCAGTCAGAAAAGCGAACAGAATGTTAGGAACCGTTAGGAAAGGAATAGATAATAAGACAGAAAATATCATAATGCCACTATATAAATCCACGGTATGCCCACATCTTGAATGCTGCGTGCAGTTCTGGTTACCCCATCTCAAGAAAGATATATTAGAGTTGGAAAAGGTACAGAATAGGGCAACAAACATGATTAGGGGTATGGAACAGCTTCTATACGAGGAGAGATTAAAAAGACTGGGACTGTTCAACTTAGAAAAGAAACGACTAAGGGGGATATGACAGAGGTCTATGAAATCATGACTGGGGTGGAGAAAGTGAATAGAGAAGTGATATTTACCCCTTCACATAAACACATGAACCAGGGATCACCCAATGAAATTAACAGGCAGCAGGTTTAAAAACAAACCTAGGAAGTACTTCTTCGCCTTGCCAGGGAATGTTGCGAAGGCCAAAGTATAACTGGGTTCACAACAGAATTAGATCAGTTCCTGGCGGAGAGGTCCATCAATGGCGATTAGCCAAGATGGTCAGGGATGCCACCCCATGATCTGGGTGTTCCTAAGCCGCTGACTGCCAGATGCTAGCACTGAATGACAAGGGATGAACCACTCAATAAATTGCCCTGGTCTGTTCATTCCCTCTGAAGCACCTGGCACTGGCCACTGCCAGAAGACAGGATACTGGGCTGGAGGGACCATTGCTCTGACCCAGTCTGGCCGTTCTTATGTTCATCCCAGAAGCCGCAGAGCGAGTGCAGCAGCAGATGGACAGCTCTGGAGACTGACAGAGCAGTCCCAGCACCGGCAATGGCAGTGGGCATTTCCCCTACGCTGCCCAGCAAGGCGTCTCCAGCCAGGGCCTGGGGGGAGATTAGTCTCCATGCCCTTGGCCTCTCGGATGACAAAATGTCTCGCTGTCATGAAATAATCATCCCTGGCTCTTGTGTCGCTCTTTTCATGAGTAGACACTTAGCACAGCTATGGGAGGGGCTGTCCCGTGACTGTTGTTAATCCACCTCCCTGAGAGGCGGTAGCTAGGTCGATGGAAGAATTCTTCTATCGACCTAACGCTGCCTACACCAGGGTCGGGTAATCATAGCTACATCTCTTGGGGCGCGGATTCACCCCCTGTGAGATGTAGCTATGCCCAGGTAAGTTTTCAGTGTAGACCAGCCCAAAGCCATTCACAAAGGTCAGAATTATTATGCCCATTTTTACAAATGGGGAAACTGAGGCACAGAGCAGCCACGTGACTTGCCCAGGTCACCCAATAGGTCAGTGGCAGACTCAGAAATAGAACTGAGGCCCAGGCTGGTGCTCTAACCACTAGGCAACACTGTCCCCCCACCCCCCCAGTTCGTCTCTATTTAAAAGTACATAGATGGCCCCCATGACTAATATCTCAGCACCTCACCATCTTTAACGTCTCTACCATCACAATCACCCCACCTTCTCGCTTTCTCAAGCACTAATCTCACCCAGGAGTTCTTGGAAGTCATGAGCTCCCTACTCTGCCACTGACTTGCTTGGCACCCTGGATAAGTCCCGGCACTCCTCTTTGCCCTGATTTCTGTAAAAGGGGGATACTGACACCGAGCCAGCTTCCTGAAGTGCTTTCAGCTCCAGGGATGAGTAGCATGGGCTGTTCCAGCTTGACATTCCTAGTAGTAATATGCCAAATCTGCCCCACCCCCAGGTACTGGGGAGAGAACAAAGTTTACCCCGGAAAGTTTGTTTTGCTTTCTCTCCTCCCCGCTCCCTCTTCTCTCCTTCTTCCTCTGCCTCTCCCTCCCTTCCCGAAAGCAGCACTGCGGCAGCACATACTGGCAAACCGATCAAGGCAAGAGGGCTGATCAATAGGCGTATTGAGCACTTTTCAAGCTACGGTGATTTCTGCGGATTCAGTGCAAACCCCAAGCCCGAGCCCCCAGCCCCCCCCCCCCCCCCCCACACACACACACACATACATACACACGCACACACACAAGGCCAGTCAACCTAGTGACATGCCCCTCACCCACACTTCCCCCGGAACCACATGCCACCTCTCACACCTCATGTCAGCTCCTTGTCACCTGGAGATGGGAAGGCTGGAACGAACTCTCCCATTATGGGTACGTCTACACTGCAAAAAAACCAAACCCAAACCCCCATGGCCGGCAGTCTTAGTGCCTGGGTCAGTTAACTTGGGCTGGTGGGCCTGGCGCTATGTAGCCATTCCTACTCAGCCGGGAGCCCAAGCTCTGAAACCTGGCGAGGCGGGTGGGTCTCAGAGCTCAGGCTCCAGCCAGCCGTGAACGTCTACACTGGGGTTTTTAGCCTCAGAGTGTGAGCACTGTGTGCCTCTGGCTGCTGACCCGGGCTCTGAGCCTTGCTGCTGTGGGTCGTTTTTTCTGCAATATAGACATACCCTGCGAGGCCCTGCAGAGCTGAGTCCCTGCTCAGGTTCCTGAGGAGATTTTTCAATTGATGTGTGGTCGCGGGACAGGGGAATTTTAGGCGCCCCTCAGCATGTTCTCTCGACACGATGTGATTGGTCCTTCCCGGGAAGTGCAGAAGGAAACTTCAGGGCAATTAGAAACAACCACGGGCCAAAATTATGCGCCGGAGCCCATCAGAGTTACAACGGCTGCGACTTAGGAGCAGGGGTGTGCGGGAAGCTTAAACAGCACCTGTCAGAGAACGTTTGCACCAGCAGCATAGCAAGTGCCAAGGGAACTCACATGATGCACATTCAAGGAGGTTTCCTGAGTGGAAGGGGAAGTTGGTGAAGGTGTCCGGACAAGGGGCTTTGCTTGGAGTGGAAACAAAGGCCCAGGCTCCTCCAGCGAGTGGGGCGAAAAAAGGCTTAGCTGTCTGCTCCAGGGAGCGAATAGTCCATCAGAGGGCAGCTTTGGTAGCTGAGGCGACAATGGAAAACCACCCCCAAGGCTGCCACATATGTCACGACACCCCACTGCTTCAACTTGTTATCTAGCTATATCCCCATACACATCTGTATAGCTCTCTATCCCCTTACTCATCATCTATCCCCATATACCCCCACTATCTCTCTATCTATCCCCATACACATCTGTATAGCTCTCTATCCCCTTACTCATCTATCTATCCCCATATACCCCCACTATCTCTCTATCTGTCCCCATACACTCCCTCTATCTATCCATCCAGCCATCCCCATACACCCCCTCTATCTATCCCCATACGCATCTGTATAGCTCTCTATCCCCTTACTCATCTATCTATTCCCTTACACTCCCTCTATCTATCCATCCAACCCTGTACATCCCCTCTATCTATCCATCCAGCGATCCCCATACACCCCCTCTATCTATCTATCTATCCCCTTACTCATCTATCCCCATACACCCCCACTATCTCTCTATCTACCCCCATACACTCCCTCTATCTATCCATCCAACCCTGTACATCCCCTCTATCTATCTATCCATCCCCATACGCCCCCTCTGTCTTTCTATCCCCATACACATCTGTATATCTCTCTATCCCCTTACTCATCTATCCATAGGTGCTGAGTTTCTAATCTGTCGGGGGTGCTCCCCCCCGGCTCCCCCCAGGCCCCGCCCCCACTCAACCCATTCCCCAAAGGCCCCAAGCCCACACTGCTATTTCTCACCCCTGCTCCGCCTCTTCCTGCCCCTTCCCTGCCCAGTTCCGCCTCCTCCCCCGAAGCACGCTGCGCCCTAGCTCCTCCCCCCTTCCCCCCAGCGCCTCCTGACACCGCGAAACAGCTGATCCGTGGCAGGCGGTAGGCACTGGGAGGGAGGTGGAGGCGCTGATCTGCGGGGCCCACCAGCGGGCAGGATGCACTGGGGGGAGGGGGCAGTTCTGGTAGGGGGGCATTTTTCCCCATGGGTGCTCCAGTCCCGAAGCACCCACGGAGTCGGTACCTATGCATCTATCTATCTATCTATCTATCTATCTATCTATTCCCGTACACCCCCACTATCTAATCTATCCCCATACGCATCTGTATATCTCTCTATCCCCTTACTCATCTATCTATCATCCTCTATTATCTGATATTCTTCTCCATGCTTGAGAGGAAGGATGGCCCTGTGGTGATGGCACTAGCCCGGAGCTCGGGAGATCTGTTTTCAGTCCACGGCTCTTGTGCCACTCTGGATCCCAGTAGCCTGTCCGAACAATGAGGTCTAACAGCACTGCCCCGCCTCACATGAAGATTGCGAGGATAAATACATTCATGTTTGTGAGCTGCTCAGATAGGCCCAAATTTAGTGACGTATTTCAGCATGTGCTTGAAGTCAATGGTATTTAAGCACCTGCTTTAAAAGCTTTGCTGAATGAGGGACACACTAGTGATGAGATGGTGGGAGAGGGTATAGAAACAGACCGACCGAACCAGAAACACATCAAGAGCAAGGGTGGTCAAAAACTTTCAGCTGAAATTGTTTTTGATGGAAAATTGGGTATAAAACATTTTTTTATGTTTTCTCCCCATGGAAAAAGTCAACTTTTCATTTAAAAAAAATGCAGACTGAAAACAGTTTTTAGCCAAAAATGTTCATTTTTAAATATTTTGATTTGGGGGCAAAAAGTTGACCTTTTCCACAAGAACATCCCCCACCACCACCACATTTTTTCACTAGTTCTAATCAAAAGACAGCGGCAAGAAAGTTTGGTATTGTCGGTATTGCCAAACTGAGTGCCAAGCAAGCGTGAAAAACAGCATAAAAGGGGAACAGCCAATCAGATTATTAAAACCATAAGAATACATTAAGTATAACACATAAAAACTTAGTTTTAATAATATAAAAGTATTACTTTAAACAAATTTCCACCAATCCTATTATTAATAAGTGTTTTCTATTGATTGTGCTCCTTCAAAGTTTAATATTCAAATAATACGTTAAGTGGGAAAATACCATTTATAAGAGCTTTGAGGATTTTTTTTTAATTTCCCATGAAAATTCTTCATTGTCTGACAAAAAATGAAAAATCAAAACATCTTGGTTTTCAAAAAACATTTTCTGTTAAAATTTGTTTTGCTAAAAAAACAACAACTCAATAACCTGAAAATAAAATTTTATAAAAAAGAAAAACAGAAAAATTTGACTGAACCAGGTTTTCCCCCAAAAATGTTCAGTTTTCTGTTTCCAGGTTGTTGTTTTCAAACATTTTGGCCAACGTGAAAATTTTCATGGGAAACTGTGATCGAAAAGTAACTTGTTTGGCCAAAATAATGTTTTTTGAGAAAAATTCTAATAGCTCAGATTTTGACAGTTGGGATTTTCCAAAGTGCTCAGCATTGCTCTACTTAGGCCAACATTTTAAAAATCCCACTTGCAAATATTCGAAGTAGCACTGTAGGCTGGTTGGCTGGGGCTCGTCCCCCTCCGGGGCGGCGGGGAGCCAGACCGCCTCGCTACACACACTGATTTCTAGTCCCATTTTTCATCTGGGTATGTTAAGCCCAGAGAGATAAGTGAGGTGGCCCAAAGCCACACAGCAAATCTATGGAAGAACCCAGGAGTCCGGACTCCCACTTTTCTGCTCCAGTCACTGCAAATCAGAATTTCTCCCATTGCTGAAAGTCACACGGCTTGGTCTGGTTTTAGGTTGTCCTGATGGGGCAATGTTCCTGGAGGATAGGTCCATCAATGGCTATTAGCCAGGATGGGCAGGGATGGTGTCCCTAGCCTCGGTTTTGCCAGAAGCTGGGAATGGACGGCAGGGGATGAATCACTTGATTCATAATAAAATAAAAGGAAGTTCTTCTTCACGCAGCGCACAGTCAACTTGTGGAACTCCTTACCTGAGGAGGTTGTGAAGGCTAGGACTATAACAATGTTTAAAGGGGGACTGGATAAATTCATGGTGGCTAAGTCCATAAATGGCTATTAGCCAGGATGGGTAAGAATGGTGTCCCTAGCCTCTGTTCGTCAGAGGATGGAGATGGATGGCAGGAGAGAGATCACTTGATCATTGCCTGTTAGGTTCACTCCCTCTGGGGCACCTGGCATTGGCCACTGTCGGTAGACAGATACTGGGCTAGATGGACCTTTGGTCTGACCCGGTACGGCTTTTCTTATGTTCTTATGTTCTTATGTTCTGTTCATTCCCTCTGGGGCACCTGGCATTGGCCACTGTCAGAAGACAGGATCCTGGGCTAGATGGACCTTTGATCTGACCCAGTGTGGCCGTTCTTATGTTCTTACGGCTGATGTTCTATTGGGTCCTAGTTCAAGGCAGTTTGGTAGCTGGGCTGAATGCACAACCAGGGGAGTTTAAATGCCTTTCACTGGCGGTTGCACGTAGGAAGTCAGCGGCTCATCTAGAGCTGGAAGCCCAGACCCCCAGCTGCCCATCCCTTGCTCTAGCCACTAGCTCCCACCGTTTCCTCTGCTCCAGGAATTGGCAATTGCATCGGCAGGTCTGGCTTCAGCCACAGCTCTTGGGATCTCTGGAGACCGGGAGCAAGACTCAGCCCGCTGCATTCTAGAGAACTCAGTTTTGGCCGGGATCTCAGGGGCTGCAAGGCCTGTGTATCCCAACTGCTGCAGAGAGCGGCGTGTCCACTTGGGTGAGGGAGACTCCGGCGCTCCGAGCACACAGCACATGCACAGAGATGGCTTACGGTGTGCTCAGCTCTGATACCTCAACTCCGGCCAGTCAACTACTGCTCCAAAGGTGTCTAGGAATCCTCTGTGATCTTGGCCTTCACACAGGAAGTAGAATATGCAAGCCTCAGGGTGGTCTTTATACCTAGCACTGCATTGCTTCAAGCAGTCGTCCCAGGATGCACCAGCATTTCCAAATACAGTCAAACTCTGCCCGATGTATTTCTTTGTGTTCTCCATCATCCATGCATCTTTAGCCTGACGGCCAGTCCCTTTTCTGTAAAAGCCTGTATATGCTGCTGGTGGATGAAGGTCAAAGAGCTCAGCGGTGCTGTGTGGACAAGCACCCAAACAATTCAGATGCTTAATCCCAGTCTTACTAGACTTCTAGCTTCTGCAAAAAGATCAGGGTGGTTTTTGCAGCAGAAAAAGCTCCTGCATTTCTCTGGGACTTTCAGCTCTGACCGAAATGCCCCATGGGCAGCCTAGCATAGTGTTCGGGAGCTTTTTCTGGAGCCAGAGGTGCAGAGGCCACCATGCAAATAGAAAACAATGGAGTGGGGTGGAGAAAGGACGGACAGAGTTTTCGGAACCTCGGCAAAGCTTTACTTTGGTTCTGGATTCTGGTTTGGGGCCCATTCTTTTTTGATCCAAACTGGTTCATCCATTGCTATTAGTTACTGTAGATCTCACTCAATAGCACCCAGGTAGTGACAACTCCTGGTTAATAGCAGCATTTTGCACGCAACCAATCTTGTCCCATTGACTTTAGTGTTAATGGGATTCGGATATTGGCAAGGGCCCGCTGCTGAGTAACTACATCTTGGGAAGAAAGGCCCCAGCTGAAGGCAGGGTTGTGAGGCTGCAGCCAGGGAAGGAAGCACTCAGATGTGCGGAGCCTTCCCTGACTGCAGCCCTGCAAACCGGCTTTCCACGTATCGGCAATTGCTGGATACCGGCACCTGTGTAAAAACCGATATACTAATAAGCGCCATTTACTGTATCTTCATTCACACGAGAAAGGGCTTAGGTCGGTGGGGCATTAACAGTGCCCTCTTTCTGGTATCTCTGGGGCAGGGGACATGCAGATCTGTTGCTTTCAGCGACTTTAATGCCATTGAAGACAGCCGGGAAAACCTGATGGCCCTCAGCTGATGCCAGACATACCCAGCCCAACCGGAGGGGATGCTCCAGCTGTGCAGCCATAGGTAGGTGGATTTCAGTGGGATGACAGTGGGATTTCAGGTGGGATGGTAGTCTCCCAGGAAGGCCGGGTATGGAAGAGTTAAGTCACAGTAGATACCCAAAGCAGCTTTTGCCTCACGCAATTTCTTCCTTGATGGAAATTCCAGTGACTCCAGGGGCCGGAAAAGAACACTCCAAAACCACAGAGAGAAGGATTCCTCTTCCCCGGGGTGTTTCTGGTCCAAAACCAATCAGGAAGTACTGGCAAGGCCAGGTGTTCCCCAGCCTGTTTTCACAGCCCCCAGGGGTTCAGGTGAGTGTCTCTAACTACTAAGCAATCCTCAGGCCTCCATCCGCAGGCTGTAACAATTAAGAAGCAATCAGCATGCTCAGAAGGGGCTAGAATATCCTTACCTAACCACTTTCCCAGTGGATATTCTGCTCTTCCTCCTGACTGTCCCACTGCGAGCTCAGGTGATTCGCTGCTACCGAGGAGGGAGAACCTTCATCAAAGAGGAGGGCCTTCTGTAACCATTTAGAGTGGGGCTCACGCTGGCCCCTCAGCCATTCTATAGCTCAGGTCACGTGGCTGAGAATGCTCTCTTGGGACAAGGCCCTGTTCTCCCATTCCAGCTCTCAGCACTTCTGTGGTTTCATCATTTTTTGTTAATGAAATATTTGAATTTCCCCAACGTCCTGCTGCCGGTGTCACGGCAAGCTCCGGGCTTCACCCAGGTGCCCTTTACCTGTCCCCATGCAAAGGGGGCGGAGCCAGGCGTGGATGATCCTGCCCATCATGCCAGACACAGCCAAGTCCAACACACCCCTGGGCGGCTGCACTTCCCTCCAATCCTAGCACCCTCTCTCCCCAAATTCTGACAATACCTGCCTGAAAACATGTCCTGTTACTGGGGCTGGTCTCCGGATGGGGACATAAGCTGGAGGGCATTTGTGCAGGCGACTGGGGAGCGTTTATAGGGGAGGATAGTGTAGGGGACATGGCTAGTGGGGGAGGTATTTTGGGGTGAGGGGGAGTATGCAGTGTGATTTGAGGGGCTTAGCTAGCCTACAGTAATCTTACAAACACATCTGCTGGCTGAGGATATGAACCAGGGAGGTTGGGGGAACCATTTCCAGGGTGGATGGTTGGGGAATATGGCTGGCACGGTTTAAAATGGAGAGTTCTGTCTCTATTACACTGTATTTGATTTAGAGGCTGGAAGGGAATGTATCTATCTCGTCAGGAAGCAAGGGAGCTCACTTAGCACATGGAAAGAATATGTTCTGGGCCTTGTCCTAATAAAACCTCGGGAGGACAGAGCCGGTATAGATTTTAGAGAGGGAGAGCATTGGGGAGGGTGAAGGATCCCACCTAATGGCATTTAATTTCACTTAGCAGCATTCAGATTGCACTGTCTCCCATACGCCCATCCGTCACACTCCTCGTTAGAGAAAATCTATTTAAAAAAATCTGTAATTTTTATTTTCAAGTCTAATAAAGCTCTGTGGTAATTTTCCCTTTAAATAACCATTACACACTTAAAAATACACTTGAGATAGATAGATAGGTGCGTGTGTGCACATGTGTTTAAAACGGGATGTCTTGATTAGCCCTTGTTAATAATTTCACCCCACTTCTGACCAGTAGCAAATGTCAGACCCAGGCAGGTCTGCTGTTGGAGGTGACATCAGTGATATGGTGTTTGGGTATTTTCTTAGTGCAACTTGTTTGTTTACACTATATACAGCAGTGCTGGAACAGAGGCGGTCACAAACAGCACACAGGCAACCTCTTCTTTCTGAAATCTCAACCCAAATGCCAATGCCTGGTTCCCAGGAAGCAACTCTGCACAGTGTCCTGCACTTAGGATGGAAGATTCGCATGCACTGCTACAGACTAGGGACCGAGTGGCTAGGAAGCAGTTCTGCATAAAAAGACCTAGGGGTTACAGTGGACGAGAAGCTGGATATGAGTCAGCAGTGTGCCCTTGTTGCCAAGAAGGCTAACGGCATTTTGGGCTGTATAAGTAGGAGCATTGCCAGCAGATCGAGGGAAGTGATCATTCTCCTCTATTCGACATTGGTGAGGTCTCACCTGGAGTACTGTGTCCAGTTTTGGGCCCCACACTACAAGAAGGATGTGGAAAAATTGGAAAGAGTCCAACAAGGGCAACAAAAATGATTAGGGGGCTGGAGCACATGACTTATGAGGAGAGGCTGAGGGAACTGGGATTGTTTAGTCTGCAGAAGAGAAGAGTGGGGGGGGATTTGATAGCTGCTTTCAACTACTTGAAAGGGGGTTCCAAAGAGGATGGATCTAGACTGTTCTCAGTGGTACCAGATGACAGAACAAGGAGTAACGATCTCAAGTTGCAGTGGGGGAGGTTTAGGTTGGATATTAGGAAAAACTTTTTCACTAGGAGGGTGGTGAAGCACTGGAATGGGTTCCCTAGGGAGGTGGCGGAATCTCCTTCCTTAGAGGTTTTTAAGGCCCGGCTTGACAAAGCCCTGGCTGTGATGATTTAGTTGGGATTAGGTCCTGCTTTGAGCAGGGGGTTGGACTAGATGACCTCCTGAGGTCTCTTCCAACCCTGATACTCTATGATTAACTCTGCCCCAAGAATGGACTCCCGTTAGAGAGATTAAGGCAGAGAGCCAGCTCTCCTGCTGTTTGCAACTGCTCCTTCCCAAAGAATCACCATCACAAAAACAACAGCAGTAGCACAGCATTTCTTCCAAGACTGTCTGTACACTGCTCACATGCTAAGACAAAAAACTTGTAAGGCTACGTGTAATACCACCACCAGGTGACTCCTGCTATTACAGCAACAAAAATAACTGGTGCTAATAGAGGGCTTTTCATCTTTAAATATCCAAGAGCCCTGCGAAGGAGGTAACTGGTATAATCCCCAGATCAGAAGTAACTCAATCAGACTGGGCAGTTGTAACTCAATTGAAGACTGTTATGCCCTCTTCCCACCTCCATTTATCATCTTCTCCTCTCTTTCCTGCCTTTATTCCCCTTCTCCTCTGTCCTTCCCATTCTCCCTTAAGGAAGGTAGGCGGGCACAATCCTCTATAACCCAACACCAGTAGTGTGGATTCAGAAATCAGTAGTCTTCAAACGATGGGCGGTGGGTGGAGCCCCCCTTTGGGGATGCTATCCCCCGGCTCCGCCCCTTCCACCCGCACCCCCGCAGCTGGAGCCCCGAGACCCCCTGCTCCCCACCGCAGCCGGAGCCACAAGCCCTCCCTCCCCCCACCTGGAGAAGCCCCAAGCGCCCCCTCCTCTTGGCCGGAGGAGCCCCAGGCTGGCCGAAGCCCCCGCCCAGCTGGCCCCAAATCTGCCCCCACCCCATCTGCCCGGAGGAGGCCCGGGCCAGCCACGCCTCACCTCCACAGACCCCAAACTGCCCTGGCTTCCCGAAGATGCTTTTAATATACCCCATGCAGGTTCCGGGGTGGCAAAGGAGGTGGTATTTGCCACTCAGCTTCCTGGATTCAACAGTAATCTCTCTCAAGTCCAGAGAGATTACTGATGAACCCAGGAAGCTGAATAGCACCTACCGTCTCCTCAGCCCCCCCTGGAACCTGCATGGGGCATAATAAAGCAAAAACGTCATCGCCAAACCCCACAATTGGGAGTCGGGCGGTTGTGGCAGTGCCAGGCAGAGCCTCCCCTGGCCTATTATACCCACCGCCCATGCTGCGAACCATAACAGACAATCCTTGATATACTATGGAGGAGCGTGACAGGGGGCATTCACCTCTCGTGAGTGCCTCCTCTCGGCCGGGGGCAAACCTGCACTCTCGCTTTCTCTGCTCACGGTGCCCCCTGTCGGCTGCTGGCCTCATCAGGCAGGTCTTCGGCAGCTCAGCCCTCCGGCCAAGTCACACAAAGTCAATATGTGAATGAATCAACCCCTTCCGGAGTAAAAAGGACCAACAGGGCCTGCCCCTGTGCCCTTGTTAAAGTTTTTCCACACAGTCTGGCCTCAGTCCTCAGCCCCTTTTGGGCTAGCTTTAAGTCCTTGGTATAGAGCCATGCCCCCAGGGCTTTCTCCCTGGAGACCCTTCACTTGGGCCTCTAAAGAAGCCTTATCCCTTTCTTGGGGCTTAGGCCAGCCTGCCAGTGGGGGAACTCAGGCCTGCCCACTGCTCCGTGTCTCAACCCAGGGACCCTATAAATAGCAGCCATATGCTGCTTACTGTAATAGTTGCTGTTACTATTCCCTGGGCCACTCCCCACTTAGCTCCTTCCGCTTCACCCTGACCTCAGGGCTGAAGTTTTTCCTCGTGGAATGCCAGTGCCACCGGAAGCCATCCTCTGGTTCTCCCTGGAGCTCCAGCAAGGAGCAGCTTCCACACTCCTCTGGTCCCCACTGGGAACTGACCTGCTCAGCTCCAGTAGCTCCTTTTAACTGAGCCTTCTGAGCTCTGATTGGCTGTTTCCCTGCAGCCTGTCTAGGCAGGCCTGGAGGACCCATCTTCACTGCTCTTTTCCTGGGGTGGGATGTGGGTAGGACTAGGAGGCCTCCAGCAGGGGCCTCAAAGGGCCTGGTTGCAAGGAGCAAGACCAGCATGAGTGGTTCTGATGTCCCATGCAAATATCGATTCTTAATAGCCCGTGGACCTACAGGCAACTGCTGCCCTAGGCAACTGCCTATTCTTTCTGCATGGGTTGGAGCTATGAGAGGAAAGGGATGGACTTTATTAAACACAAGGCTATCATGATTCAGGATGCTCAAGTATACACGATCCTTGAACATTTCCTGGATCTCCTTGAGTAACCCCTTAGTTTAGAATGGCCTATTGCCATGACTGGAGTCTACGAGAAACAGTCAATGCCTGAAGAGTTAAGGAGACTGTGATGAAATACACCCCTGCATTCACACCCTACACAGTATTGTAATTTTTTTTGTACAACATATGTCTTATAAGGTATATGAAAACTCATAATTTGCTGGTCAGTATTGTCCTGATAAAATATGTGTGGCAACATTGTATGTAAAGTTATAAGATTTCCCTGTATTGTGTTATTAACACATGTTCCAAACCCCACAGTCCTGCCCAAACAGAAGTTGGCAAACAGGCCTGTCCTAAACAAAGGAATGTGCGCTCTGCTTAGTTTTCATTTAAGCAGTAAACAGAGTCATCAAGCAGGGAGGGAAACAAAGAAAGCTCAAACAGGTGAGAAGAAGCCAGCAGGGAACATCCTTCCACATAGACTTCTTTGTCTCCTGGTGCCCAGCTGGAAACATTTTTCAAGAGGAGGACTGAAACTATAAAAAGGAGGTACAAACAGTCCAAAGGTCCTCTCTCTCTCCCTGCCTACTGCATTCACGGCACCTGATGAGAAAAAGGAAGCAGGCGTTGGACTCTGTGGGTGGGGTCCTGACCTGAGAGTTTGGTCAGTAATCTACTGGAGAATGTGGTGAGAAACTGCTTGAATCTAATACAGTTTGTTAAGTTTGGCATTAGTAAATGTCCTATCTTTATTTTTCTTGTAACCATTTCTGACTTTTATGCCACATTTCTTGTACTCACTTAAAATCTCTCTCTTTGTAGTTAATAAACTTTGTACTCTTTTATCTAAGCCAGCGTGTTTAAACTGAAGTGTCTGAATAACTATTTGAGATAAGCTGGCATGTTATTCCCTTTAAGGAATAACGGGTTTAAAATGTTTTGTCCTGTCCAGCAGAAGGCCAGGCAGTACAGAACATACATTTCTGGGGGAAGATCCAGACTGGGGTGGGGGTGTTGGGGTCACCCTGCAGTATAACCGAGGCTGGTGAGAACCAGAGTGTAACCTAGGTGTGGCTGGCTGGCTGCAGTTACACACCGACCCTCAGGGTGTGGCTTGCTGCAAGGTTGTTTGTGAGCAGCCCAAGTGGGAGCTGCAATGCAAGGTACCCAAGATTACAGAGTAGTGGTGACACTGCCCCCCTGGTCTGGACTGTACCCTGGTATGTCACAGATGTCTTTTGACTGTATTCAGATGAGTTATAAATTAGTCATTAAGGAAATCAAAATCTAACAGGCATTTTTAAGGGTTTAAGCCCTGATCCAGCAAAGCCACCCACTGGGACTGCTCCTGTGCTTAAACTAAGCATGGGTTTAATTGCTTTGAAGGATCAGAGCCTTACAAGGGGAAAAACAAAGGGGAGCATGAAAATACATGAGTTATTCAGGACAACAGGATTGCAGGCAACACTGGGTCTTGAGTGGTCTCTGAGTGGTGTGAAATTGATCAGGTAATTGGCAGAAAGCACCGTGAAATTCTGAGGGTTTCATGGGACTTAAGTGGTATCTAGGCCTTGCTTTGGCCGTTTGCACAGAGGTGAATTTCACCCATCGTGTGAACGGTGATGGAGTTTGGGACACCTCAAAAGTACATTTGATCAGAACTTTCAGGTCAATCTCCTTCCTTAGAGGTTTTTAAGGTCAGGCTTGACAAAGCCCTGTCTGGGATGATTTAGTTGGGATTAGGTCCTGCTTTGAGCAGGGGGTTGGACTAGATGACCTCCTGAGGTCCCTTCCAACCCTGAGATTCTATGATTCTATGAAAAACTTACGTTTATGGCAGACTGTGACAGTGTGGAGTGTCACAAGGGGGGGAGGCAGCTGATTCCAATTAAGCAGTTCTCTCAGTGCCTCCTGGGAGTGGGAGGGGTCTGGGCCTATATAAACCAGACCCAGCTCATTCCAGAAAGATAGAGAAGGATGTGGCAGCACCCTAGAAGATTGGCAGCCTGAAACAGAACCAGGGGGGAACAGCTCCAGAAATGAAAGAAGAGAAAAATAACTGTGGGGAAAAAGGTACTGAGTTTGCGAAGAGTTGGTCACAGGCTGAGACCTGCCTCCCCAGGCAACTGTGGATTTGCCATAGAGGTAAGATGGGGAGATAGGTCTAAATACTTTTGGGTGCAGCTGATGATCAACCAAAATTCTGATACGTCCTTTTGTAACTAGTACTATGCATTCTCTAGCTCTGTTTTCCCCCCTCCCTGTTTTTCTCACTGTGGTAGTCAGGTCATTCTGGCCCATCAGGCAATGGCTTGGTGACACATAAACACAGAGAGGTTAGATAAACATAAAATACTCTTGCTGGAAGGTTGCAATGTAATCCTACTTTATTTCTTAGAATTCAGAAAGATAACTCACAAGAACCAAAAACCAGAGAGAGACGAAGCAGGCTGCTCCCTAAAACAGAGACATACAACTCATGTCATTTACTCTAGGCAGGGAGGCTGAAAACTGACTGCTGGTAGGCCCACAATGCACAGAACTCCCTTTCTGAAAGCAAGGCGAGGAAAAAACCCTGAAATTTAAAGTCCCCAGCTAATGATTTTAACACATTTTCATTACCCCACAAAAGCCAACAAGCCCTTCCCAACAGTCCGGCACTAACCAAGCTGTGCATAATGCTCCCACCACAGCTATCTGTTTGGGCTTGGTTCATACCCATAATATGCAGAGGACTTGCAGGTCGGGGAGTGAATAAGTAGAGAATGGCGGGTGGAGAGTGAAAGGGAACATTCGATAAGGAAAAAACACCCATGCAACAAGCACAGAAGGAGATGGAAGGACGGAAAATTCCCCTTCATAATTAATAAATGAAGAATATTGTTGTTAATCGATGTAGCTGTGAAGAGAATATCGATTGCAGCTGCATGCTATTTTTTGTGCAGCTTAGATTTTTACACCTCATTTAGAGCCAGGCCTCTCTGGGGAACTCTTAAAACCAAAAGATATTTGCAAGAGTCCAAAGGAAAGAGAAGAAAAATAGGAGGGGGGGGAGATTAATTATTACCGAAGCCAAAGAATTATGTTTGTGTCTCACTGCAGCTGAGCACAGTTCTGATTTAAATATTTGATTAATGCTGGATTATAGCCGAGGTTGATAACTTACCTTCTCGCTGATCATTTAGTAAACAAGCCTGAAACCATTAGGAGCATTTTTAATAATAATCCCAGGAAATTATGTTTATGAAGCAGATGGTTAACCCGTTTCACACTGGCCACACACAAACACTCAGGTGCACGCACACACACCCACACAATATGATTGTATAGCTATATGTACATCAGATATACACTCGCTGTGCCCACGCCTGTGTGTGTAAGGGAGGAGTTCCCCATTTTACAGATGAGCAACTGAGGCACAGAGAGATTGACTTCTCCAAGGTGACACGGGAAGGCAAGGCAAAGCCAGGAAACAAAACCAGAGTGCTAGAGAAACAGAGAGAGAGAGATGATATTATATGACTGTGTGTATATCCTCTCTCTCGCTAGCTATCTCTGTGCTGCTCTGGGTTCGATTCCTGGCTCTGTGATGCCTTTCCGTGTGACCTTGGAGAAGTCACTTAATCTCTGTGCCTCAGGTTACATCTATACTGCAAAAACAAAACCCCCACCATACTAGCAAGTCTCAGAGCCCAGGTCAACTGCCTCGGGCTAGCAGGGCTCTCACTACAGGGTTAAAAATAGCAGTGTGGACGTCTGGGCCCAGGCTGGAGCCCAGGCTCTGAGACTGTACAATGGGGAATTCTTCCTTTATCAATCTTCTTCTTTTCTGTTGGCTATTTAGCCTGTAAGCACTTCGGGATACAGTCTCTTGCTATCTGTTTGTACAGCACCTAGCGCAATGCGGCCCCAGTTTAGTTGAGGCCTCTACTCACTACTGTAAGAATAAGAACAAGACTAAGGCTATAACAGTCTGGTCGAGTGTGTCACATTTCCCTCTAGTGGCTCTTCCATACAGCAGATAATAGTCTACTACTTCTACCAGCCAGCGAAGTTACTTCTTCAGCACAGCAAGTAGAAGTCTAGGCTTTTGGTGCAGGAGGTCCCACACCAGCCTCTGCCATGCATGTGCTGATGAACTAACCCCATTAGCAGGCAGCACTAGCATGCTTTTAGCCTCCGTATGGGCCAACCAGTAGAGGGGAACATGTTTTTAGCCAGCATGTCCCAGTTATCACTAGGAGTGTATGTGGTCTAGGGGGTGTAGCTCTGTGGCCCCTGGTCACTGGGGACCTCGGACCCAGTCTCCCACAGAGCTGGCACCAGTTCAGTTCCAGCAACCCTGGGCGCTCTACTGTCACCAGCAAACTAACCCGGTGCTTGGGCCTGGTTTCTTCCAAAGGGNGGGGGGGGGGGGGGGGGGGGGGGGGGGGGGGGGTGCAGCACTTTCTGAAAGCCAGAGCCTTTTAAAGTGTCTCCACCGTTTGAACACCCCCAACTCGAGGGCCCCCTCCCCCCCAAAATCCAGTTCCCAATGTTGCAAACACTGGGCTAGCAAGGGTGGGAGATTGTTAGGCAATGTCTCCATCGTAGCCAGGGCCTGTGGGCCTGTTTGTTAGGGGGAAGGGCATGTACTGCAACCCGTGTGTGTGTGTGTGTGTGTGTGTGTGTGTGTGTGTGTGTGATGCAAGGAAAGAGTTAAAAGCACATTAAAATGCTGCCCGAGAGAGGCTACATGCTTGCAAAACTATCTCCAAGGCCGAGGCCACATCCAAGCCTGCCCGAACTCCCTCAGATGTTGTGAACCTCTTCACAGCAGGGGCACCAGGACAGGGAGGGGGCGGTGCCCTCCCTGCGGCAGGGGCACCAGGACAGGGAGGGGGCGGTGCCCTCCCTGCGGCAGGGGCACCAGGACAGGGAGGGGGCAGTGCCCTCCCTGCGGCAGGGGCACCAGGACAGGGAGGGGGCAGTGCACAATGCTGTGGCGCTCAGGGTAGCAGAGACACACGCCTGGGCTGTAAGGAATCTACGGGGGATTCTCCTTGGCGGCTGCAGCGGGGCACAGACAGACCCTGTGGTTCTCTCTGGCTCTCCAGTTCCTGGCCTGCGCTCTCCGGACTGGTGAGGACACGACGGCTACTCCAGATTATTCCTTACGTACAGCTAGCGCCGAGCCCGGCCCCACAGAGCTCCCAATGGAAAAGACGTAAGAAGGGGATGAGACAAAGAGAGGGGATGTGGGGTTGGAGGGAAGGAAAGATGGGGGGTGACAAAAATAACGGGGTGCTTTTGCCCAGGCCTGTGTGGGCCTGGTTTTCACCCTGTCAGTGGCTGTGATCACAGCTCGCCAGCGGCCGAGCGGTTACCAGCTGGCAGTGTTCGGTAGGCAAATTTGTGGGAGGAGGACCCAGAGACTGGGGGCTGAATGGGATTTTGCCTGGGGGCAGCGGGGAAGAGAGCCCAGAGGTTCTTGCAGGAGGTGGGCACGATTGGGAGATGAAGATCGGTGGCATGCGGCCCGTCCCAGTAAGTTCAGACCCGGCATTGGCCGGGGGATGAAGCTTCCCCACTCCCTTTGCCGTTATCGCCTCCATTCAAACACGCTGCCCCCTGCCCTGTGGCACTGAACCCCCATGGCTGGAAAACAGCCGGCCCGTGACTTCCTGGATCCCTCACCCCTGGCATCCCAGCTCGCTCAGGGACCCCCAGGAGGTGTTGAAACCATGAAGCGCCATCAGAGCGCGGCTGCTGAAAGGGAGCTGCGTCCCCAGCACTCGCTCCCTCCTCCACGCTTCAGCAGAGCCCACGCATCCATCTCCGGCTTCTTCCTTGATAGGCCCTGGTGCTGCGGATCCATGCAGATCAATGCAAAATTAATTAGAGTAATCAACTCAGCTGTACCATGGAGATCATACACGCAGGGTTTTAGGTGACTAATTGGTGGAAGCTGACAGCCAGCGTCCCCAGTGTCTTAGAGGTATTAACACTTTTTTCTCTGTAGATTAATTACCTTTTCCCACCTTCCACTCGATCAGTCCTGTAGCTCAGTGTCATTTTGGGGGGAGGCGGAATGGAGACAGCCAAGGCCTGAGCACGACGCACATATGGGAGGTGGCGGGGGAAGGCCAATGTTTGCCATTTGGGTCATGCCCGGCGCAAAAAGGTGCCGATTATAGGGAGGGCAGGCACAGCGCGTCCCTAGGGCCTGAAAAAACTCTACAGCCGGATTCTCATTTACGGGAAGGCTCCTTTGCACCAGGCCGGCTGCATAAAGGGATCAAAAAGTGGGCATCAGTTACGCTGGGGCCCATTCTAAGACCTCTTCGTGCTGCCAAAGAGGCATAAAGGGGCCTTAGTGTGAATGAGAGAAGAAGCATGTACCTCACATGCTAATGGCTCCACGAATGCAGCATCTGCTCCACTGGAACTACTTGGGGAGTAAAGTGCTGCCTGAGTGAGGATGGCGAGCCCCAAGCATGGGGCTAAAGGACAGATCCTGATACACAGCCACTGAAGAGCGTTTAATGGCACCAGTGGCCCCGTTAACTTAACGGGAGGCGGCTTGCAGAATACAGAGCTGCTCATTGAGTGAAGGAATGATGCTCCCAATGATGCTCATTGAGTGAAGGAATGATGCTCCAGAACTGGTTGGTGCTTTTGGGCTCAGCCCTCGGCCAGGGGATGGTGCAGGAACTGCTCCGCTCCAGCAGTAGCCCAGGGAGGGACTAGGACATGTCTACACTGCAACCCGGGCTGTGACTGCAGCATGGGTGTGGACGTACCCGCATTAGCTTTAGTTGTGCTAGCACTGCTAAAAGTAGCAGTGTAGACACGGGCTCCGGTGAGGTCTAACAACGCGAGGACAGACCTAGGGTCCCCAGCGTGCTTCTCCAGCCCATGCCGCCGCTGCTGTTTTTAGCCATACTAGCCGCGGGTATGTCTACCGATGCTGCAATCAACCTCGGATTGTTGTGTAGATTTACCCAGAGACACCTCTCTGAGGCACAATTCCCTCCCCGGTTCCCCTTTGCTTCTGGGGTGTAGTGATTTGGTGGTGGTTGATACCAACAGCAATTTACAACAGTCCACTCCCCGTGCCAGCCCAGCTGGGGGGGTAGAGGCTCCACCCCTTTTGGGAGGGAAGTACTCCGAACCCCAGGGGGTGTAATTGTGTGCACAATCTAGCCATACATGTGGTCAGCTCCACAAATGGAAAAAAATGTAGGGTGGGGTTTCATTATTGCCAAAACCTTCAAAAATCATGAGCCTATTTCTCTCTCCCCCCCCCCCCCCCCCCCCCCAATCCAAATAAAAAAATCATGAGTCATTTAAAATCATGAGATTTTAACACAACAAATTTAGGGCTTTTTGTTGGCCTTTGGAATTTTGACCCTGTAGAGTTCACCTTTTCCAGCAACCATCACGGCTAGAAACTTACTGTATATTTTAAATGAAAGCTGAGATTCTCCCAGAATCACAGGACTGCACAGACAATCCAGGAAGTGTTTGGAAAGTGTAGGGGACAATTTCCTGGTGCAAGTGCTGGAGGAACTAACTAGGGGCAGAGCTCTTCTTGACCTGCTGCTCACAAACCGGGAAGAATTAGTAGGGGAAGCAAAAGTGGATGGGAACCTGGGAGGCAGTGACCATGAGATAGTCGAGTTCAGGATCCTGACACAAGGAAGACAGGAGAGAAGCAGAATACGGACCCTGGACTTCAGAAAAGCAGACTTTGACTCCTTCAGGGAACTGATGGGCAGGATCCCCTGGGAGAATAACATGAGGGGGAAAGGAGTCCAGGAGAGCTGGCTGTATTTTAAAGAATCCTTATTGAGGTTGCAGGAACAAACCATCCCGATGTGTAGAAAGAATAGTAAATATGGCAGGTGACCAGCTTGGCTTAACAGTGAAATCCTTGCTGATCTTAAACACAAAAAAGAAGCTTACAAGAAGTGGAAGCTTGGACAAATGACCAGGGAGGAGTATAAAAATATTGCTCAGGCATGCAGGAGTGAAATCAGGAAGGCCAAATCACACTTGGAGTTGCAGCTAGCAAGAGATGTTAAGAGTAACAAGAAGGGTTTCTTCAGGTATGTTAGCAACAAGAAGAAAGTCAAGGAAAGTGTGGGCCCCTTACTGAATGAGGGAGGCAACCTAGTGACCGAGGATGTGGAAAAAGCTAATGTACTCAATGCTTTTTTTGCCTCTGTCTTCACGAACAAGGTCAGCTCCCAGACTGCTGCACTGGGCAGCACAGTATGGGGAGAAGGTGACCAGCCCTCTGTGGAGAAAGAAGTGGTTCGGGACTATTTAGAAAAACTGGACGAGCACAAGTCCATGGGGCCGGATGCGCTGCATCCGAGGGTGCTAAAGGAGTTGGCGGATGTGATTGCAGAGCCATTGGCCATTATCTTTGAAAACTCATGGCGATCGGGGGAGGTCCCGGATGACTGGAAAAAGGCTAATGTAGTGCCCATCTTTAAAAAAGGGAAGAAGGAGGATCCGGGGAACTACAGGCCAGTCAGCCTCACCTCAGTCCCTGGAAAAATCATGGAGCAGGTCCTCAAGGAATCAATTCTGAAGCACTTAGAGGAGAGGAAAGTGATCAGGAACAGTCAGCATGGATTCACCAAGGGCAAGTCATGCCTGACTAACCTAATTGCTTTCTATGAGGAGATAACTGGGTCTGTGGATGAGGGGAAAGCAGTGGACTTTAGCAAAGCTTTTGATATGGTCTCCCACAGTATTCTTGCCGGCAAGTTAAAGAAGTATGGGCTGGATGAATGGACTATAAGGTGGCTAGAAAGCTGGCTAGATCGTCAGGCTCAACGGGTAGCAATCAACGGCTCCATGTCTAATTGGCAACCGGTTTCAAGCGGAGTGCCCCAAGGGTCGGTCCTGGGGCCGGTTTTTTCAATATCTTTATTAATGATCTGGAGGATGGCGTGGACTGCACTCTCAGCAAGTTTGCAGATGACACTAAACTGGGAGGAGTGGTAGATACGCTGGAGGGTAGGGATAGGATACAGAAGGACCTAGACAAATTAGAGGATTGGGCCAAAAGAAACCTGAGGTTCAACAAGGACAAGTGCAGAGTCCTGCACTTAGGACGGAAGAATCCCATTCACTGTTACAGACGAGTCAACAGTGTGCCCTTGTTGCCAAGAAGGCTACCGGCATTTTGGGCTGTATAAGTAGGGGCATTGCCAGCAGAACGAGGGACGTGATCATTCCCCTCTATTCGACATTGGTGAGGCCTCATCTGGAGTACAATGTCCAGTTTTGGGGCCCCACACTACAAGGAGGATGTGGAAAAATTGGAAAGAGTCCAGCGAAGGGCAATGAAAATGATTAGAGGGCTGGAACACATGACTTATGAGGAGAGGCTGAGGGAACAGGGATTGTTTAGTCTGCAGAAGAGAAGAATGAGGGGGGATTTGATAGCTGCTTTCAACTACCTGAAAGGGGGTTCCAAAGAGGATGGATCTAGACTGTTCTCAGTGATAGAAGATGACAGAACAAGGAGTAATGGTCTCAAGTTGCAGTGGGGGAGGCTTAGGTTGGATATTAGGAAAAACTTTTTCACTAGGAGGGTGGTGAAGCACTGGAATGGGTTACCTAGGGAGGAAGCTCCCGCCAAGCCTTCCAAACCTTCCCCAAGCCGTGACTTATCTCAGCAGTGTGCTATCCAAGCCCATCACGTGGGCTCGGCATTCTGCAGGCTCTCCTGCTTTTTTCTGTCCTAATAGGCCGGAAAAATTTGCAGTAAGGGAGGTTGGATATTAGGAAAAACTTTTTCACTAGGAGGGTGGTGAAGCACTGGAATGGGTTACCTAGGGAGGTGGTGGAATCTCCTTCCTTAGAGGTTTTTAAGGTCAGGCTTGACAAAGCCCTGGCTGGGATGATTTAGTTGGGGTTGGTCCTGCTTTGAGCACGGGGTGGGACTAGATACCTCCTGAGGTCCCTTCCAACCCTGATATTCTATGATTCTATGACTCCAGGAGCTGGGACTTAAAAGAAACACCAAATATCATGAGACTCATCTAAAGTTTGAGAGTGGGCCACCCAGGGATTTTCAGAAGCATTCATTGTTGGCCTAGCTCTGTTCCCGTTGAAGTCAATGTAAATAGCGGGATACTCTAAGGATCTGTCCTGGGGCTAGTGCTATTCAACATATTTAAAAATGATCTGGAAAAGGGTGAGGTGGCAAAATTTGCAGACTCAAGATAGTTAAGTTCAAAGCTGACTGTGAAGAGTTACAAAGGGAACTCACAAAACAGAATGGCTGGGCAACAAAATGGCAGATGTTGATAAGTGCAAACTAACGCACATTGGAAAACATAATCTGAACTATACATACCAAATGATCGGGGCGGCTCCAGCGCACCAAGCCCGTGCCTGGGGCGGCAAGCTGCGGGGGGCGGCCTGCCCGTCGCTGTGGGGGCGGCAGTCAGGGAGCCTTCGACGGCATGCCTGCGGGAGGTCCGCCAGTCCCGTGGCTTCGGCAGCAATTCTGCGGCGGGTACGCCGAAGCCGCGGGACCGGCAGATCTCCCGCAGGCATGCCACCGAATCCACGTTACCAGCGGACCTCCCGCAGGGGCGCCGCCGAAAGCCGCCTGACTGCCGTGCTTGGCGAGGCAAAATACATAGAGCCGCCCCTGCAAATGATGGGGCCTAATTAGCTGTTGCCACTCAAGAAAGAGATGTTGGAGTCATTGTGGATAGTTCTCTGAAAACATCCACTCAATGTGCAGCAGCAGTCAAAAAAAGCGAACAGAATGTTAGGGACCATCAGGAAATGGATAGATAAGAAGACAGAAAATATCACTATATAAATCCATGGTAAAGCGATACCTTGAATACTGGATGCAGTTCTGGTCACTCCATCTCAAAAAAGATATATTGAAATTGGAAAAAAGTATAGAGATGGGTCAACAAAAATTATTAGGGGTATGGAACAGCTTCCATATGAGGAGCGATTAAAAAGACTGGGACTTTTCAGCTTAGAAAAGAGATGCCTGAGTGGGGCTATGACAGAGGTCAATAAAATCATGACTGGAGTGGAGAAAGTGACTAAGGAAGTGCTATTTACCCCTTCACATAACACAAGACTGGGGTCACCCAATGAAATTAGTAGTCAGCAGGTTTAACACTAACATAATGAAGTACTTCTTCACCCAACGCATGGTCAACCTGTGGAACTCATTGCCAGGGGATGTTGTGAAGGCCAAAAGTGTAACAGGGTTCAAAAAAGAATTAGATAATTTCATGGAGGGTAGGTCCATCAATGGCTATTGGCCAAGATGGTCAGGGAGGCAACCCCATGTTCTGGGTGTACCTGACAGGGGATGTATCACTTGATAATTCCCCTGCTCTGTTTATTCCCTCTGAAGCACCTGTGACTGGCCACTGTTGGAAGACAGAACCAATGCTCCATCTAGCCCAGGGTTCTGTCTTCCCCCTATTTCAATGAGACCAGAGTTAGGTCAGCAGTGAAGCCCAAATCTTCCAAAGAATTTAGGCCAGGCACTAAATCCGCAGTGAAATCAATGGAAAATACCTCGGACGATCTGGGTCTGAGTGCTTTTGAAAATCCCCTGCTAAAATTCTCTGGTAACAAGGTCCATTTTGCACATGTTGTACTAATATTTTCAATTATTAGACTCTAAAATGCAGGCCTACTTCTGCACAGCGCAGTGTATAACATAGACGAGTTAGTGTGACTCTGGGAAACTCACTCCCTGACTGGTGTGTTTCAATTCATGAACCTTCATGCTCCTTTCACAGTATCTGTCTCAGAGATAGGCCTGGGTGGAAATCCATAGCTCTAAACACGGTTGTCGCTATGTTGCACACCCCAGTCACTCAGAACAACCACAGGGAAAGAACTCAGATCCTCTTGTTAACAAAAGAACAAGACCCATCACTTAAGCTAAAGGAGAATCTCCATTAGCTTTTAGTAGTGTGGAAACTGTGACACATGGGCAGTTCTGATTCCACTGTGCATGCAGCCCACCCTAACCAGTTCATCACAATACAATCAATAGAGCATGCTGAATCCTTTCAGTGGAGCTGTACTGACTACTCAGTCAAGTTAGGGACTCAGCTCACATGTTTACAGGGGCACATTGAGGGATACTTGAGTTTTGTGGCATCAGAAATCATGTTTGGCCTACACATTCATCCGGTTTTAAGCCAGACAATCCTGTTTTTGTAAGGTTAGTCCCTGTCCATATGTTTTTAGTTTGGTAACATCATGAACGCATGGAGAATGCCATTTTGCAGAGTGCGCTGCCCTGCCCCCTGGCGTGCCTTTGCATGCATGCCGGAGGAGGTGGGGTAGCATGTTCTGCAAAATGGCATCCTCCATGCAGTGTGACCTCACATGCACCATGTGTGCGAGATCACACCAGCAGAGGTGGGGGAAGGCAGGCAGGCAGGGGCAGGCCCACTCTGTTCTGGAAGTACCTGGCTGTCCTGTATTCTGGGGAATGCATCAGTGTCTACTCTGCCTGCACATGAGAATCTGGTTCAGCCCAACGTTTGCAACCATGTGACCTTGCACCGATAATCTGACAGAATCGCTGCTCCACAAGGCTGTGAAATATTACGGCTACAAACAGAAGAAGGACAAATTTTGCTGTGTTATGCTGCGGCAAATCTGGAGTGACTCCACTGCCATCAATTGATTTACATTGCTGTGGGGTTTAGTCTGCTCCACAGCCTAATTCATAGAATCATAGAATATCAGGGTTGGAAGGGACCTCAGGAGGTATCTAGTCCAACCCCCTGCTCAAAGCAGGACCTAATCCCAACTAAATCATCCCAGCCAGGGCTTTGTCAAGCCTGACCTTAAAAACCTCTAAGGAAGGAGATTCCACCACCTCCCTAGGGAACCCATTCCAGTGCTTCACCACCCTCCTAGTGAAATAGTGTTTCCTAATATTCAACCTAGACCTCCCCCACTGCAACTTGAGACCATTACTCCAATTCTTGCTCTAATTCTTTCCTATGTTCCCTTTTTCTCCCTACACTCCTCCCACCGGTTTGCCTACCCATCTTTTCTGTACCCTTTCCCTAGTTTTGTACCTCCTCCAATGCTGCCTCCCCTAGGCAGTACCATAGATTCATCATCTAAGGCTAGAAAACCCCCAAATATTGTGAGACGCATGATAAAATCATGAGAGTTGGCAACACTTTCTATATTTCCCTCTGCTTATGCAAAAAACACCCCAAAAAGGGTGAAAAACAGCCCCAAACAGCTGAATTATCATGAAAAAGTTTGTGTCAACCAAAATGTTTTGGTCATCTCGACACAAATCGAAAAAGCAATTTTTTCTTTGATTCAACCCCTAAAAAATTGATAAAATTGTTTTGTATTGAGCTAGAATTGGATTTTTTAAATTTTATTTTTCAGTTCAGTCCCCAAACCAAAAAAAACTCCACTATTCTCTCAGTTCTATGCACCAGACTCCCCTTCCCTTTTCTAATTCACATGGTGCTGGATTTTCAAAAGGGCTCTGGGCCAGATTTTCAAGGACTCAGCACCTACAAATAGGGCAGCTTTTCAGAAGAGCTCAACCCTATTTAGGCTTCTCAATAAAGGCTGATTTTCAACAGTCCTCAGCACCCAGCCGATTCCATGGGGACCTTTATGGCCAGAAAAATCTCATTATTTATTAACGAGCCTAAATGACCAATCCCTCCCTTACCGAACACTTCACCTGGAATGACGGCTCTTCGTCCTCCATGAAACTTAATACAACCTAATTGATTGAAATGCAGCAATAAATATTTTATGAGACATTGAAAAGTACTTTCAGAAAATATCCCCTGCCCCACTCTAGGACTGGACTTTCCAATTCTCATCCTCCAGTGTGTTGGTCTTTCTCTGCCCCTTAGCATTTCTCTACCACCTTCAGTCTGCGCGTCTCACTAGCGCTGGCTGGAAAATTTCCAACAGAAACTGCCAATGTGTTAAGAAGGTGAGAAGCCCTTGGACTGGAGATTTTTGGAAAATTCCATTTTGGAAGAGCTGACATGGAATTTTTTTGAAAATGTTCCTCCCATGGAAAATGTCATGTATCTGACTTTTCCTTCCAATTCGGACAATTCCCGTAAAACTGGTCGAAACCTTAACTACACAGAATTGCTCAGTGTCACTAGACAGGATTAGGTGTGTGAAATATTCACAACAGAAGGTGAAACAATCTAACATATTTTTATTGATATGAAGTAGCATTTTGAGATGGGGTCTGTACAGAATAACAGTCCGCACACCAAAGAGCTTACAATATAAATAGACAAGACAGTCGATATGGACTATCATCCCCATTTTACAGAAGGGGAAGTGAAGCACAGAGAGGTTAAGTGACTCACCCATGGTCTGTGGTAGAGCCAGGAACCTGTCCCAGATCTCATCAACTTTAAGGCCAGAAAGGACCATCATCATAGGCAGTGGGTATTATAGGCTAAGCCGCCCCTAGCCCAGCCCCTGTTGACCCGCCTCCAGACACCTGGGCCGCGGTGGCCCCACCTGTGCTCCGCCTCTTCCTGTCCCTGCTCCGCCCCTTCCCTGAGGCCCCCACCACCCAGTGCTGCCAGCGGCGGCGGGGGGGGGGCGAGCAGGGAGGGGGCAGAGCAGGGGCAGGGCCCGGGGCAGAGCAGGGATGGAGTGTGGGTAGGGCCGCGGGCGGAAGAAGCAGGACAGGGAACTAGCCTCCCCCAGGGGAAGCTTCACCCGCCGCCCATGACCATTGTGATCCTCTAGTCCAGGGGTCGGCAACTTTCAGAAGTGGTGTGCCGAGTCTTCATTTATTCACTCTAATTTAAGGTTTCGCGTGCCGGTCATACATTTTAACGTTTTTAGAAGGTCTCTTTCTATAAGTCTATAATAAATAACTAAACTATTGTTGTATGTAAAGTAAATAAGGTTTTTAAAATGTTTAAGAAGCTTCATTTAAAATTAAATTAAAATGCAGAGCCCCCCGGACCAGTGGCCAGGCCCCGGGCAGTGTGAGTGCCACTGAAAATCAGCTCGTGTGCCGCCTTCGGCACCCGTGCCATAGGTTGCCTACCCCTGCTCTAGTCCGACCTCCTGCATGTCACAGGCCGCAGAACCTCACCTCCACCCTCCTGCAGTAGACCCTAACCTCTGGCTGAGTTACTGACGTCCTCAAATCATGGTATAAAGACTTCAGGTTACAGAGACTCCACCATTGTTTAAACCTGCAAGTGACCCGTGTCTCATGCTACAGAGGAAGGTGAAAAACTCACAGGATCTCCACCAATCTGACCTGGGGGAGAATTCCTTCCCGACCCCAAATATGGTGATCAGCTAGATCTGCTGGGTCCCAGTCCAGTGTTGCAATCACAAGGTTCCTTCCTCATTTGCCTTTTCCTATTTTGTTCTGAATTCAAAACCCAGCCCATTTTGTTAAAAATCAAAACAAAAGCCAGTCACATTTCCTACATTATGTTGGGGAGGAAAAATTGCTCCCATTTCTAAATGACTTGGAAATTGAAAAATCAAACAACGAAATTTCTTATATTTGTAATTTAAAAAAAAAAAAAGCAAAATAGCAATGTAGTCAAATTTTACAGGGCCTGGTTTTATATTGTACTGCACCTAGTGATGTCATTTACATTCGTGCATCATGGGTTTAAATGCTACTGTTCAGATGAGGCCCAAAGGAAGGCTGGTCCAGTTGTTAAAGTGCTAACCTGGCTGGAGAGATTAGAATACAATTCCCTGCTCTGCCACAGACTTTTTGTCTGATCTTAGGCAAGTCACTTCTCTGTTCCAGGTCCTCGAAATATTTAGGCCCCTAACTCCCACTGAAATCAATGAGAGTTAGGCACTTAAATACCTTTTGACGATCTAGAATCTGGGTCTCTCTGTGCCTCAGTTTCCCATCTGTAAAATGGGGCTGATAAGTCCTCATGGGGGCGTTGTGAAGAGCACCTCATTAAAAATTACGGTGCTCAAATACTACAAGACTTTGGACTGGTGTGCAGGGCAATGGAAAAATCACACCCAAGAGGAACAAAATCACTCCAAACAGTGAATATTTTTGCATGAATCTTCTCCAGAAAGTTTGTAAGGGGCTGTGCTCTGTGTATGTGGAGAACCCACAGCCAGACTTGTGGACAGAGAGAGAGAGAGAGAGAGAGGAGGGGGAGTATTCGCTACTCAGCATCCAAAGACTGAAACCAGCACTTTACTGTGCTCTCATCCCTAAAAGCTTCAGAGAGGAAGAAAGGAGAATGGGTTGATCCTCCCCACCAAACAACACCTTTAAGTGCTCTCTTATTTTAACAGAGCTTCAGAGAGACAGAGGAGCAGAGTGTGAGCTAAGAGATGAAACATCCTCAAAGTGAGCCCCACAAGAGCCCAAGACAGAACCACTCCTGGTGTGGCTTATTGGGATTCTACAAACCTTAAAAATAGCCCTGTGTGTGCTTCCTTTCAGATGGGCATTCGAGCCGTATCCCCTAGGTTCTCCTGAAGTGCAATGGACATGCAATACGTGGATTAGGGCAGGTTGAATTATTCATCGTGAATAATTCTTGCTGCCCTTTTCTTCGGGTCGTGAATCAATCCCGATTTATGCTTCGCATTGTTTGTTATTTGGGACCATTTGCCAGCTGGTTGCCATCAGCCTATGGATGGTGTCCTTTGCAAGCCCCTCGCTTTGGCCACTGGCTGCTTGCTGTTCGGAATGTGGGATTGGTCACCTAAGTCACAATGGCATTGTTTCTGCTTGCTGATTGGGTGACGGAAACAACCAGCCATGCACCAAACTGCCATGTGAATGAAACGGTGTTCCCACGTTTGTGTACAGGTGGCACCGACGTGTCGGAGTCTAGCAGGGTATTGCAATTTGACTTAATGGCTGCAAATACTGTTTTGTAGTATTTAGTGACCTCTAGGACACAATCACATACAAGAACAGAAAAACACGCCCATAGCAGAGACATATAGAGCAGTTCAGGAGCTGCCTCTGAAATGTTGCCCCAGATGGAAGGATATTATGTTGTCTGACCATTAAATAATGTGTTCCCCAAGATGTGCCCTAAATCAGCGGTTCTCAACCAGGGGTACATGTACCCCTGGGGTACACACAGATCTTCCAGGGGGTCCATCAACTCATCTAGAGATTTGCCTAGTTTTACAACAGGCTACATAAAAAGCACTAGCGAAGTCAGTAGAAACTAAAATTTCCTACAGACATGCTGTGACACTTTTGTATGTTTATGTCTGATTTTGTAAGCAAGTAGATCAGTGGTTCACAAACTTCTGTATTGGTGACCCCTTTCACATAGCAAGCCTCTTAGTGTGACCCCCCTTTTAAATTAAAAACACTTTTTTATATATTTAACACCATTATAAATGCTGGAGGCAAAGCAGGGTTTGGGGTGGAGGCTGACAGCTTGCTGCCCCCCATGTAATAACCTTGCGACCCCCTGAGGGGTCCCAACCCCCAGTTTGAGAACCACTGAAGTAGATTTTAAGTGAGGTGTAACTTGGGGGTACACAAGACAAATCAGACTCCTGAAAAGGGTACAGTAGTCTGGAAAGATTGAGAGCCATTGGTCTAGAGAATACTGCAGAGTAACAAAATGGGTTAATATTAGGGCTGGGCTCAATTTTCTGACCAAAACATTTTTGGTGAAAAAAATGCAGATTCAGCAACACTAAAACATTGTGCAAATCTGTGTTGATTTTGCCAAATTGTTTCAGTAAAATAAATAAAACTAAAAAAGAAATTAAGAAAAATCTAAACGTTTCAAAATGAAATATTTCAATTTTTGTATTTGAAATTACTTTTCATTTCCAAATTCCCTTCTATTTTACTATAATTATTTTATTTTATTATTTTGTTGAAAATAATTTAAAACATCAAAAACAATTTGTTTCACCCAAAACAATATTTGTGACCTTTGTCAAAAAATTGGAAAATTTCATTTTCAATTTGACGTCAAAAGATTTTTTTTTCCAGAATTGCCAGAGAACTGAACATTTGTTATTCACCCGGTGTTAGTTAATATGTCCTTAAATCTTGGTTCACTTATTTAAGAGATGTAGGAATGAGCCCAGGGCTGGAGTAAGGGCTCATTTACACATGACAGTTATCCCAGAATAAAGTAGAGTGGGAATCTAAAGTGGAATAACTATTCCAGAATAACTCCATGTGTGGATAGTCTTATTCTGGAATAAAAATGCTTTTTTCTGGTTTAGCGTCATCTACTTTCAACTATTCCAGAATAAATCCATGTGTGAAAAAAGCCCTTAGAAGACCTGGGTTTTTTCTCACTGTTTGACTTTGAGCAAGTCACTTCCAGCCATAATATCAATCATGGCCACTGCTTCTGGATGGCTCCACCTGATGCACCTTGGGCCAGGTTTTAAGAGGCACTGGGGTTCTGCGCTTGAACTGAAATACTGCACAGCAGCTGCCTCTGCGGTGGGGTGGGGCGGGCTCCAACTCTGGAATTTGCTGGCTTTATATGTCCAGCAGATCCTGAATCTGTTGACTTTCAGGGCATGCAGCAAGCCCTGTTGCATCAAACTCTCTCCAAAAGGGAGCCTCTCCAAGGCCATGTCTACACTACAGCTTCTGTCGGCAGAATTTATGTCGTTCAGGGGTGTGAATAAACCACCCTCCGAGCAACGTAAGTCACACCAACATAAGTGCCGGTGTGGACAGCACTCTGTCAGCTGGAGAGATTCTCCTGCCGACAGCTTCTGCGGCTCGTGGAGGTGTTTTTAGTATGCCAACAGGATAACTCTCACCCTTTGGCATAGAGCGTCTTCATCAGATGCGCTGCATGCCCTAAGGAGAGGTGCAGATGTTTTGCCTGCCAGGGAATACTTTGTGTATATTGATTAGCGTTGGCTTGCATGGCCTATATAAGTTTGGGGCCAGATGCTCAGGTGGTGTAAATTAGCATCACCCGGTTGACGTCAATGACAGATTTACACCAGCTGAGAATCTGGCCCTATTAGGACTTGTTTTCTGTGTCCTGCACCTTTAAAATCGAGAGATATTTCCTTCCCCACCTCTTTGTGCAGAGGCTTCTGCCGTTTTGTGCTCTGTTATCAGGATTGCCAACTTCAAGAGATCAAAAATTATGAGTAGGCCCCCCCCCCCCCCCAAATCATGAGATTGGCCAAAATATCACGAGATTTAAAAAAAAAAAGATTATGTTGTGTTTTTTCAGTCAGTCTCTTGATCTGTGAACTCCCCCTGCCCATCCCCAGGGCGTGTGCATGTGATAATTAGCGCCGCCCTCGCTCCCACATGTACTGGATATGGTGATTTTGGCCCCTGCAGCAGGAGCTCTCACCCCCACATCTGCCTGTCTCCTGCCCAGCAGTTAATCCTGTCCCCCAGCCCCTCCTGCCCCCCTCAATTCAGTCCCCCCAGTTCAGTCCTCCGAGCCCCCATCATCACTGCCCCATCAGTTGAGCCACCATACCCCATCGACCACCACTGCCCTCAGTTCACCCTCCCAGCACTCACCCAGAACCCACCATCAATACAGCCCCCCCCCCATCCCATCAGCCCCCAGGCCATAGTTCAGCCGTTCCAGCCTCACCTCTGCTCCTCTTAGGTTTCTTCACCCTCCCCAGGCCTGGGGGGGGCTGCAGTGGGGTCCCCTCTCCCACTTCCCAGGTTGGCAGGGGAGCAGCTGCCTGGGGTGGTCAGCCAGAGCCCCAGTGCCCAGGGCTGACAGCTGGAGCGTGGCCACCTGGGGCTGACAGTCATAGCCCATGAGGAGGGGCTCCGGCTGTCAGCCCCACGAGGAGGGGACAAGGGAGGCTGACAGTGGGAGCCCCCCCCCTGCCCCCCGGGGGGCTGACAGCAATTCCTAAGTAAAATTAAGCCTCACTCATGATTTCAACCACAGCTGAAAATAATATCCTTACATTTGATAGTTCTAGCGCAAGATCATGAGTGAGGCTTAATTTTACTTAGAAATTGCATCTCTCATGATATATTCACACGCGTTGGCATGTCTGTATTACAGAGGGGAGACACACACACACACACACACACACACACACACACACACACACACACACACACACACACACACACACACACACACACACACACTGTGCTCGCTCTCCTGGAGACTTTATTTTGGCTCTTTCTTGCTTTCTCCTTTTCCCTTCATCACAAGTATGCCATTCAAGCTGACCGTAGCTGGCAGCTCTTTGTGTGCAGAGAAACACAGCAGCGTGGCTAAAGTATTGTGGGTGGCTTTCACTGTAAATATACCTCAAGGCTTTTGAGAGGGCCCTCTTAGCAATGAGGGGAAATGCATTAACTTAAAGAGTTGATGGACCCTGAAGCAGATGGGGCTTTTTAAGTGGTATCTAATCAATCACAGAGGGACCAGACCCAAAATTCTGGTTTCAAGCTCTCCTGAGCTGGGTGGAAGGGGTGGGTAGTTAGGATTTGGATCAGCAATCTGAACTTGATCAAGAGTTTGATGGTGAGAGATTCAGACTCTGAACTCAGATCCGGATCCAGGGTCCTCTAACAAAAGGTTGGAAGGGTCCAAACTGAAATGAAATTTTTCAATTTTATCCAAGCAAAATGTTTCAATTGACCTGAAATTAATTTTTTTAAATGTTTTGTTTTGCAGTAAATTTCAATTTTATTTATTTTTTTGGTTTCTGTTCCATTTTGGAAAGGATTTTTCCCCCCAAAATGGTGGCATTTCCCACAATAATGTCTCCCATCACTCAGGGCCTTGTGTGGGAAGTGGATTTTCCATTTTGTGGAAAACAAAAACAAAACAAAACATTTAACAAAATTAATTTCAGGTCAATTGAAACATTTTGCTTGGATAAAATTGAAAAATTTCATTTCAGTTTGGACCCTTTGAAACATTTACATTTGTTTAATATAAAAAATAATGAATTTTGGTTTGAAAAATGGTTTTGGGGGTAAAAAATCGAAAAGTTCCGCTCTGAAAATGTCGAAAAGGGGCACTGTCATAATGCTGAGGTTCTTTTTTCGGCACGAAATTTTGTCAAACCCAACACATTTTTCTCAGATGAAAACAGCGTTTTTCGTCAAAAAAACATTTAGATGAAAAACTTCCCCCCAGCTGTACTAGGAAGTTCTTAAAGGCTCCTATGCCCCCCCACTGGAGGAGCTGGGCCATGGATTTAGATGTGGGGTCTCATCCTCCATTACCCTACACCTTGTGCTGTCTTTTACAACCGTGCAAAGGGAGAGTCAAACGCTGCCCAGTCCAAACGGCAGCACTTTACGCCAGCTGTGCCCACGTCGGTGATGCCTGGATGGCACAATGGAAAATCACATGCACCGAGTCTAATGCTGTTTCGATAGCTAAGCTGTCCCCTCCTTGGGGCCGAGAAATCTGTTAAGTGCTCTGTGTGGATATTTCCCCCCCTCTATTGTTTATTATTGAAAGTTACAAGAAGCTAAAGACCTCCACAATTATCTGGGAGCCACTTAAGTGCAATTGAGCACCTGTCACTAACTGAATAGGCTGCATCACCCTAATGACAGGAGCGGAGAAAAGAGGCCGTTCAGCAGTGATTAGGGAGCCAGCGATTTACTGCTTCCCAGTGCCCCGCGCAGAGATCTGACAAAGCACTAAAAAAATAAATATAGATAGATATAGAGAGAGACTGGAGCGAGGGAAATAAAGGCTCCCTGTGGCTACCTGCACCAGCGAGGATTCTCCTGTGGGAAATTAACGAATACTTTTTAGTGATGGCCGAACTTCAAAAGGTTTGGAGGGCCAGATATTTATTCATCAAAGTCTAGTGGCAAGCCCAAAAGTTCCAATGTCAGTTCTGATGTCACGTCCCAAAGCACTGAGGTTTATTCCCAAATTTCCGATGTTTATTCCCCAAAATTCCAATTTCCATCCCCAAAGTTCTGAGGTTTATCCCCCAAAGTTCCAATTTTCATCCCCAAAGTTCTGGTGTCTGTCCCCAAAGTTCTGAGGTTTACCCCAAAAGTTCCAGTTTTCACCCCCAAATTCCAGCACTCATCCCAATCTTCTCTGGTCCATTCAAGCCTGTTGACACCTTGAAGCTGTGGGCTACCAATCCATCGAGAAGAGGCTTTCTTGTGCCCTTTCCCATCATTCTTGCCTGCTGCCATGCCGCGAAAAGCAGGAGAACAGGCCTGTGCTGGGTATTTTGTGGCTTCCAGCAGCATCAAGGGCTGCAGTGAGGAATGAGAGCCAATGGGGGAAGGAGGAGGCAGGAAAGAGGGGAAGTTAACTAGACTTTTTCAAAACTCAGACAAGTTTCCATCAGAGTTTGGGGTACGAGTTTTTGAGGGTGGGGAGGGTTTGCCCATCTGTACCATATTAGCAGTTTGCTGGAGGGTTTAAGTCTCCATATCCCATTCTTGAGTCACTCCCAGGACAACTCAGGATCAAGCAACCCCTGCTTTAGTGGGGAGCCTGACGCCAGCCCAATATTGGGCATTGCCTGCCTAGGAGGGGATGGGTGCCAAGTCAGTGGCCTGTTTCACGTCTGCCTTCTTCACACGGACCAGGAGAAAGGTGACAGGGTTGTTTTCCCAGTGGCAGTATTCTTCCCTCCCACCCAGCATCACAGTCAGAAGGTCAACTGGCAGAGCCTCCTGTGTGTGTAGCTACATTATGGTGCCTTTTGTTGGTTGTCTATGTAATGCAGCCAGCCATATAGGTAAGAGCCATTTACAAAGCATAAGGCTGTAATGCAAGGATCTCAGGCCTGTATGACAGTTAACTTAGCACAGCTAAGGCTAAAGTAGTAGTTATTATGTAGGTAGTTACTAGGTAAGTTGTACTTAACTGATTGTTTGACCTTAAGTCACAAGATGAGTATTACAGTAAACGAGAGTGGTACCTGACGGGAAAAGATGAAGGAAGGTACCACAAAATATACTTTGAGAGTTTTAGGGAAAGTTTACAAGGATGTTGCGCTTAACCAAAACCAACCGCAGATGGGCCTTGACAACTAAATGACCTAAATGCTAATGAGTATCCCAGAAGTGACTAACTGGCGTATGAAGATCGGGATCACAATATTACTGAGGTTAGGGTGACCAGACGTCCCGATTTTATCGGGACCGTCCCGATATTTCGGTCGGGACGTGGGACAGAGATATCCGCAGGCAGCACTGTTGGGTTTTTTTGCTCAGCCCCTCCCCCCGCCCCCATGTGTCCCGATATTTTATTCCCCTCATCTGGTCACCCTAACTGAGGTGTGGGAGTATATGTCAGAAAAGAAGGCTGAAACCATCATTAATATGTATCAGGTAGGGTGGGCATTAGCGTAACCCCCTGTACAAGTTAAGATCCAGCCTGAGGGCAGAGGGATATGCTGGAACGCATTGGCCTGGAGACCAAACATGGATTGCCTCACCTATTCCAGAATTCCCCAGAAGGGACAACAGGAGCGTGTAAGTGCTGGCCATTTCGTATTGGCTCCATCTCCTGTGCTGTATTCCAGTGTTTGTGAGTTTGTTTGTTTCGCGGATAAAGTTTATAACAACACTGGTCAGAGAATACACAGGAGACTGCTTCTCCTTTGCTCTCTAGGTCCTCATTCTTCTGACAACTTTACTGCTGTTCTGGATCCAGAGGCAGAACCATTTCGAGCTACTTCATAGTATGTAAAAGTAAATACCCCCTTATCAATCTGGCTACAGCAGTGGTTCTCAACCTGTGGCCCGCAGCGGCCCAATCAGCACAGAGCTGCGGCCCATGTGACATCCTCAGGGTCATACAAGTAGAATTGGATGGGGCCCACAATGGAAAATAGGTTGAGAACCCCTGGGCTACAGTAACCTGCTGGGGAATATGTGTTATAAGGCTCTGCCCAGTCGCAGAGGATATGGATGTGTTACCGCTAGAAAGCTCCCATGGCGCCATCTTGGCCAACACACCAGGGAGGGAGCTTTCCAGAGGGAAAGGCTTGAGCAGCTGCTTCGAGGTTGCTCTAACAGACACATATCGTCTGTGGAACAGGCACGGGGTGGGGGAGCCTCTCACTAGTGGGGGAGGCCTAAAACTGGAGCCCAAGGGTCAGAACCGGAATTTCTGCTCTGTGGGGAAGTCCAACATTTCGGGGGGGGAAATTGTTCTGATTCAGAATGAAAAGCCAAAATCGCAAAATTTCCTGGGAAATAAAACATCTGAAAATGTTTGATTCGGGACCAATGAAACATTTTGTTTCGATAGCGTCGTTGTGATTCATTTCATGTAGGCTTTTATATTATACTAAAACAGTAACTATAATATATATTCTAGATACACCCCATTCAATATAGACATATGATATCATATTAACATTCTTATATTAATATCTAAAAGTCTAAATGAAATGGGAACAGGACTGGAAAGGACCGCCTGCATCATGGAGTGTAGTCCCCTGCTACTGCAGGTACCCCATCATATAGTCCTATTCATAAACTTTAACACACTCCATCTTAAAACCTGTCACGTTTGCCCCTCACTGCTCCAGAACCTCCCTCCTCTGGGGCTTGGAAATCTTCTCACTTCCACACAAAATGTAGTCATCAAAACGAAACAGTTTGACTTTTTCCCATCGAAAATTTTTGTGAAAGTCGACATGTGCCCTCAGATCATTGGGTTTTTGACTAAACTGCACTTTATTCAGAAATTTTTGTGACCAGCTTTGCCTAAAACTTCTGTTTGCGGCCAGAGACAGCCGCCATTTTGTTCTCAGACCTGCCACATACATGCTGCACCCTTGTCTCCCCGGGGACTTGACTTTTATTCTTTCTTTGTGTTGTTATTTTCCTTAATCTCAAACGCCAGTCATTTGAGACGTGAAGTACCAGATTTTCAACAGTGCTCAGCAGATAAAATGAGATGGGAGCACCAGCTCTCAATCTCCCCACACACACACCTCCCCTGCCCTGCCTGGTCCCAGCTGATCGAAAGATGACTGAGACTGCCTCATGGAGTTTCTCTTCCAGCTGGAAGCTGGAGGTGCCAGACAAGAACTCCTCCAAGCTGAGCTTTTTGAGGTCCCCTCCAGTCCAGGGCAAGTCTTCCTAACTTACTAGCCCCATTGACACCAGTGGAGAGCGAACCACGCTGTCTCAGAGAGGTTAAATCACACCTGGCTGCATCCTTGGGACCGGCAGCCTTCACCCCAACACAGGCTGCAGCTGCCAACCAGCCTTTGACCCGTCACCCGAGGGAGGAGATGTAGGTGTTGGCAGGATCTCCTTGGCAGTGGCGGGAATGCACTAAACAAGCCATGCCCGCTCCTGGCAGCAACCCCTTTGCCTGCTGCCACCCTCCTGCCCAGCCCTAGCGAACGATGCTTAAGCTTTGCATTGGGGCAGCATCGAGAGGCGAGGCAGGGCCCCACTGTGCCGGGCACTGTCAATGCGCATAATATTCTGCCTGTGCAGTGCCTAGCGCAGGACCCCAGGCTCCTGACTCCCAACCCAGTGCTCTACCCACTAGACCACACTCCAGAGGCCTGGGCCTGCCCTGGGGCGACTGTAGGCCTCTGAGCCTGTGGGTGGGTGAGGCCAGGGTATCTCAGGGCGAGGCGTTCCCTCCAGTGGGCATCTCGCTGCATGTGAGGGGAGCTGCCGGCAGCCATATATCAGCTGAGGCTGCGAGAGCGCACGGCCTGTTATCTGCCAGTGGGTGTTTGGCTGAGCTAGCGAGAATGGACTGTCAGATCTCCCTTCCCCCTGGGCCTGGGTGTGAGAGCTGGACCGGGGATGGGAAGAGACTCATGCACTGTGGCGGGGGGGTGAGGAGAGAGAACAGAGCAGCGGAGGAATAGGGTGCCAACCTGGAAAGACACGTCAATAAAAACATAAAATGAAAATAATTTGCATCAGTTCTGCTGAGTGGATGTTAGGCCTAATTGTTATTGACTCGTCGCTGTAATTATGAAGGGTCATACAGAGCTTTGCTGGCAGGCTGGGGGGGAGCAAAGCCGTTAGGTGGGTTGGGGGAAATGGGGGTGGGCAGACAGGCCAGTTTGGGCATTTCTGGTAGGGCCCGCGATACAATCAAGTTGGCCCCGTGTGCTGGGGGGACAGAGGGCATTGGCGTAATGGAGGCCGAAGGAGCTGCCTAGCCGTGCGTTTCCATGGCAGGACGTGACCGGAGCAGTAAGCACCGCTCTGTAGCCCCAGAGAGGTAGACATCAGTCACTGCTCCTCCCCTTGAACATATTTCCCCACACTACCCCGGCAGGCCCAGACCCAGCTCCCACTCCTGCTGGTGAATGGACAATAGGGGGATTAGCCACTGGGCCTATGGGGCCCGTGCTCAGGGCGGGGAAAGCCCCAGCGCCCCGACCCCGCTCCCTGCCATCCGCGCCCGGTGCGGCAGCAGGGGAAGCCTCCAGTGCCCCTGACCCCGTCCCCAGCAGAAGCTGGGGGACGGCAGGGGAAGCCCCAGCCCCAGGACCCCCGTCATCTCAGCCTAGGTAGGGTGCTTGGTTTAGTGGTTAAACACCCATCACAAGTGGCTTGGGAACCCAATAGGAGATGCCGGTAAGGAGTCTGAGGCCGTGCTCCTGAGCTCAGTGGCCATTGTTGAAAATTTGGGCCTTGCTCTCTCTCTACCTCAGCTTTCCCATCTGTGAAGTGGGGATGACTGCCTTACCATGTGGCTGCTTGTGAGGCTTAATTCTAGAGACATGCCCAGTCTAAACACCCCCATCCCCCATGAACCTTGAGGTCTTTGAAATCTGGATCTGAATTTTGCCCCTAGCCAGAGACGTGCCCACAGCCCCTCCCCGGGCGCTGGGGTAGTCAGGATCTGGCTCCAGCTTTAGCTACGTGAGCTCATTTCAGGCCGACTGTCTGTGCAGCCATTGGGGACTGCAGGCAGGGAGGTGCTAAAGGAAGGCCCAGGGCTGTTGTGATTAGGAATTTGGGATGTATTAGCCCCGACTGGCAGTGAGGGAGGCTGTTCCAGGGGCATTTCTAACTCGAGCAGGGAACACCAGAAGTCCCACAAGAGGCCCTACTCTCCCCAGCATCCTGGCCCTAATTTTGCAGAGCCAGATGAGCAGCAGGATTTGGGGGTGATTCTCTAAAATGAACCTTTGGAACTTGTCCTAGCAAGTGAGGGGTGTTGGCCAGGTCATGGGGTTTAGCATCCTGAGCCCTGCTTCCTCCTCTCCCATGACAGAAGTTGACTCCCGAGAGCAACTTCTATTCTGCGGGGGGGGCCCCCGAATGGAGTGTCTGGCTCCCCCTCTCCTTTGGCCACCCCGCCGCTCCCCAGCCCCGGTTCACTGCTCCCAGTTATCATGGCTCCCCCTTTGAAGGCTGAGATTTCCAAAGCCGGCTATGGGATTAGGGTGCCCGGTTCCAATAAGCAGCCACAGGGTTGGTCTTCAAGGACTGGCACCCACGGTCTGGTGGCTGGGCATCTGAAAGGGTATGAGAGCATGACAGGAGGTCGCAAAGCGGGGGTCATTTCCCATTGACTTCAGTGAGTAGTGTGGGAGAGACAGAGAGGGATGGAATGGCAAAATAGAAGAACGCAAGAAAGAAGAGAGAGAGATGGAGGAAGAGAAGAGGGGAACAAGGGAGAGAGAGGTGGAGGAAGACAGGGAATAAATGAGAGGAGAAGGGGAGAGGAAGGTGAAATGAAAGGAGGCAGAAGGATGGAGGCATGGCGAGATGGCCCCGAGTAAGCTGCAGACACAGGGATAAGTGATTTATTTGGTGCAGCGCTGGGCAATTTTCTCCCCTCCTTCCTCCTGCCTTTGTTTCTGTCGGCAGTGCAGGCCCCGAGCAGCATGGGAGCCCGATCAATAGGTACACAGTGTTTGCATGGATCATACATGCAAAGAGCACGTTCCCGAATCAATGCCGAGGGCTCGCAGAAGGGAAAAAAACAGGCTCAGCATCGCCACTGGATGTACCGTTTCCATAGCAATGGGGCCGCTCTCCTCCCCCCACCCCCCCAGCTTCCCCTTACACCCAGTGCTGGCTCGGCCCAAATGGAGGGATACACCAGCGTAGTCTGGCTCCTGCAGTGCCCTTGGGAACAGATGTGCTTTATGGCTGAACTCCTCGTCCCTGATGGAGGGCAGGATCTGTGCCAGGCCCGCAGGGGTGAATCCTCCCAGCTGGCTCAGGGATTGGGATTGAGCTGGGCCCTTTGTCCCTGCTATAGAGGTGGCAAAACCCACCCTGTGGTCCAAAGCAGTCACGGTCCTGGCTCGGCCAAAGCCACTCGTCCTCTGACGCTGGACTTGGGGTTCGAACGCAGCTGGCAGCCACCTCTGCCTTTGCTCTCCTATGGGAGCACGTCCCGCCTGGCTAGGAGCACGGGGGCGAGGATGTGCCCTCTAGGCCTTCCTGCGTCTCCTCCCTGAGGTACCCAGGTGTCACGAAGTGTGGGGGAGTCCGGGCCCTGCACCCCTGGGGTTCCTGCGATTCACCATAACTCTCAGCCAGCCAGTAAAACAGAAGGTTTATTGAGACGACCGGAACACAGTCCAAAACAGGTCTTGACAACACAGACAACAGGATTCCCTTTAGTTAGGTCCATCTGGGGGGCCCAGGGAGGCCCCGGCCTCGCTGGGAAGCCTAAGCCCCATCAGGCTCCCTCTTCATTCCTATCCAGCTTCCAAGAACTGAAAAAACCCCTTCCAGGCGTCTCCTTTCTCCCTTCCCCCACGGCTCCTCCCCCAGCCTTTTCCTTTGTCCGAATTCCCAGTCAAAGGTGTTACCTGGCCTCCAACCCCCCTCCTGGGTTCTCATGTTACATGCTCAGGTATCTCCCTTCCCCAATGCAGGCAGTCCCTCTACAGTCCTCCGCTCTACCAACTGAGCTATCGAAGGGACATGAAACAGCAGCTCCCCGGCAATCTTCCCCCTCAGTATCCAAAGAACACCACAAAACATTCTCACTTCGTCACACCAGGTGCCCTGGGGGAGACAAGGCCAAGCCCATTGTGGCTCCTGACTGCCATGGTGAGGCCTCTCCCTTGGGGCTGAGAGTTCCCAGGGCCGGCGCAACCCATTAGGCGACCTGGGCGGTCGCCTAGGACGCAAACATTTGAGGGGCGCCGGCGCCCCGGCCGGCCGTGGAAATTTGGGGGCGGGACCTTCCGCCGCCGCTGTTGGGGGCGGCATTTCGGGGGCGGGACCTTCCGCTGCCTAGGGTGCCGGAAATGCTGGCGCCGCTACTGAGAGTTCCCATCATGCCTCATGAGTGGACGTGGGAGGTACCAGCCTGGCTGAAAGCCACTGAGGTTTGGCCTCCGTTCACGGCACCATTCCCTGCCTGATCGGTCTCGAACCTCCCGCTGTTTTGTTGGGGAAGGTGACTGAGGAGGCCAAGCCGGGGCGGGGACATGAGGATTCTCCAGATCTTCCAGCCAGGCCCTGGCAGTGGGGGGCCACGAATGGCTGATCTTCCCGGAGCGGGTGTTAGGAGACAGCATTAAGCACTGTTGCTGTCAGTAGGTGGGGGCACGGCGCTCTCTCACCATTAGGGATGCAGCACGGGGCAGGGGTGAGGCCACTGGGAGCATTGCTAAAGGTAGTGGATTAAAACAGGAGGGGTGTAACCACCCCAGCCAGCAGCAACAGCTCCCGGTTACCTCGTTGGTAGGCCAAGATTGCTGACCGGGTACAAGAGAGTTGATTAAAACATGGCCTGGCCAAGACGGAGGCATTTCTTGCTGGATGGGGGGATTTGCAGGAAATGAAGGAGGGGCTTTGTCTGGTGGTTGTAGAAGAACACGGAGTTTGGAGACATGGCTCTGGGCAAGTCACTTAACCAAGTTGCTCCTGTTTTCTTTATTGATAAAACGGAGGTGATTCCCCCGGTGGATTAGAAAGAACCAATGCCCAGATCTAAGCCCCTCTGAACTACCTAACTATCCAGCTAATTCTTGCTTGCTGGAGGTGGTGGTCCGAATGCAGATCTGTCTCTAAACTTTCCTCCCTTTGCAATGGTCTACATCCAAAATCTTGCATCCAAACTCCTCGAAACTTCAGAGGATGAGTGTGTGCTCTGGAGCCGGCTCTAATGACAATCCTCACCTATCTACCTTCCTGCTTTCCATGGGGGTGAGGAGGATTAATTCGATAATGTGTCTTAAAGTGCTTTAACAATGAAAAGCAGTGGCCAGAATCCTTAACCGCCCCAGATGCTGCACAGCAAAGAAGGAAGCTATCAGGGTATGTCTACACTACGGGATTAATCCGAATTGACAGAATTCGATTTTTGGCAACCGATTGTATAAAGTCGAGTGCATGCGGCCACACTAAGCAGATTAATTCGGCGGTGCGCGTCCATGTACCGAGACTAGCGTCGAATTCCGGAGCGTTGCACTGTGGGTAGCTATCCCATAGCTATCCCATAGTTCCCGCAGTCCCCCCCGCCCATTGGAATTCTGGGTTGAGATCCCAATGCCTGATGGGGCAAAAAACATTGTCGCGGGTGGTTCTGGGAACATCCTCCCCCTCCCTCCGTGAAAGCAACGGCAGACAACCGTTTCGCGCCTTTTTTCCTGGGTGAACTGTGCAGACGCCATACCTCGGCAAGCATGGAGCCCGCTCAGCTCAGGACAGCAGTCATGAACATTGTAAACACCTCGTGCATTATCGTGCAGTTTATGCTGAACCAGGACCTGAAAAAACAGGCGAGGAGGAGGCAGCTACGGCAGCGCGGCGACAAGAGTGATGAGGACATGGACACAGAATTCTCTTGCGTTGCGGGCCCCGGCGCTTTGGAGATCATGTTGTTAATGGGGCAGCTTCTCACCGTGGAACGCCGATTCTGGGCCCGGGAAACAAGCACAGACTGGTGGGACCGCATAGTGTTGCAGGTGTGGGACGATTCCCAGTGGCTGCGAAACTTTCGCATGCGTAAGGGCACTTTCATGGAACTTTGTGACTTGCTTTCCCCTGCCCTGAAGCGCCAGAATACCAAGATGAGAGCAGCCCTCACAGTTGAGAAGCGAGTGGCGATAGCCCTGTGGAAGCTTGCAACACCAGACAGCTACCGGTCAGTCGGTAATCAGTTTGGAGTGGGAAAATCTACTGTGGGGGCTGCTGTGATGCAAGTAGCCAAAGCAATCGCTGAGCTGCTGCTACCAAAGGTAGTGACTCTGGGAAATGTGCAGCTCATAGTGGATGGCTTTGCTGCAATGGGATTCCCTAACTGTGGTGGGGCGATAGATGGAACCCATATCCCTATCTTGGCACCGGAGCACCAGGGCAGCCAGTACATAAACCGCAAGGGGTACTTTTCAATGGTGCTGCAAGCACTGGTGGATCACAAGGGACGTTTCACCAACATCAACGTGGGATGGCCGGGAAGGGTTCATGACGCTCGCGTCTTCAGGAACACTAGTCTGTTTAAACGGCTGCAGCAAGGGATTTACTTCCCAGACCGGAAAATAACCGTTGGGGATGTTGAGATGCCTATAGTTATCCTTGGGGACCCAGCCTACCCCTTAATGCCATGGCTCATGAAGCCATACACAGGCAGCCTGGACAGTAGTCAGGAGCTGTTCAACTACAGGCTGAGCAAGTGCAGAATGGTGGTAGAATGTGCCTTTGGACGTTTAAAGGGTCGCTGGCGCACGTTACTGACTCGCTCAGACCTCAGCCAAACCAACATTCCCATTGTTATTGCTGCTTGCTGTGTGCTCCACAATCTCTGTGAGAGTAAGGGGGAGACGTTTATGGCGGGGTGGGAGGCTGAGGCAAACCGCCTGGCCGCTGATTACGCGCAGCCAGACACCAGGGCGATTAGAAGAGCACACCAGGAAGCGGTGCGCATCAGAGAAGCTTTGAAAACAAGTTTCATGGCTGGCCAGGCTACGGTGTGAAAGTTCTGTTTGTTTCTCGTTGATGAAAACCCGCCCCCTTGATTGACTCATTCCCTGTAAGCAACCCACCCTCCCCCCTTCGATCACAGCTTGCTTTCAAAGAAATAAAGTCAGTATCATTTAAAAATCATGCATTCTTTATTAATTGATTATAAACATAGGGAGAGAACTGACAAGGTAGCCCGGGTGGGGTTTGGGAGGAGGATAGGAGGGAAGGAAAAGGTCACTAAAAAAGTTCAAAACAATGACAACCTTTTGCTTGGGCTGTCCACTGGGGTGGAGTGGCAGGGTGCACGGAGCCTCCCCCTCCCCCCCCCCATGTTCTTACACGTCTGGGTGAGGAGGCTATGGAACTTGGGGAGGGGGGAGGGTGGTTATACAGGGGCTGCAGCGGCACTCTGTGATCCTGCTGCTGCTGTTCCTGAAGCTCCACCAGACGCCAGAACATGTCCGTTTGCTCACGCAGCAGCCCCAGCGTTGCATCCCGCCACTTCTCATCTCGAGCGTCCCTTCTCTCCTCCCATTGGTCCCTTCTCTCCTCACGTTGATCCCTCTTGTCCTTACGGTCACTGGCATCTTTCCTGAACTTTGATACCGTGTCCTTCCACTCAATCAGATGAGCTCTTTCATCGCGGGTCGATTGCATGATTTCTGAGAACATCTCGTCTCGCGTGCGTTTTTTTCGCCGCCTTATCTGAGATAGCCTTCGGGACGGAGGAGGGAGGCTTGAAAAATTTGCAGCTGCAGGAGGAGGGGAAAAAAGGGAGAGAAGTATTTAAAAAGATACATTTTATAGAACAATGCTTATACTCTTTCACGGTGAACAACACTATTCACATTACATAGCACATGTGATTTCGGTACAAGGTCGCATTTTGCATCTTATATTGAGTGCCTGCGGCTTTGGTACTAGAGATCACAGACGCAGGGCCGGGCAACAGAATTCGGCTTGTATGCAGCCATGGTAAGCCATTGTCTTTTGGCCTCTGCATTAAAGAANAAACAGCCCAGTAGGAACGGGGCCACCTCTGTCCCCTTAATTACATTCCCGTATTTCAACCAGGTTACCCTGAACGATATCACTCTCCTGAGGATAACACAGCAAGATAAAGAACGGATGTTGCTTGAATGCCAGCAAACACCGGGACCATACGCTGCCAAGCTTTGTCATGCAATGATACCAGATTACTTGCTGCTAGCATGGCGTGGTCAAGTGTCCTACCATGGAGGACGGAATAAGGCTGCCCTGCCCAGAAACCTTCTGCAAAAGCTTTTGGAGTACCTCCAGGAGAGTTTCATGGAGATGTCCCTGGAGGATTTCCGCTCCATCCCCAGACACGTTAACAGACTTTTCCAGTAGCTGTACTGGCCGCGAATGCATCCCAAGTCCTCAGGGCAAATTAATCATTAAAAAATGCTTGCTTTTAAACCATGTTTGATATTTACAAAGGTACACTCACCAGAGGTCCCTTCCAGGGGGTCTGCGCTACCGCCTTGGGAGGGTTCGGAGGGTACTTCAGTCAGGGTGAGAAAAAGATCCTGGCTGTTGGGGAGAACGGAGTGCTGTGTGCTCTCCGCAAGCTCGTCCTCATCCTCCTCCTCCTCTTCCCCGTCTGCAGAATCCTCAGGCATGGCTGAGAGTAACCCCTCCTCGGAATCCACAGTCAGGGGTGGGGTAGTGGTGGCGGCCCCCCCTAGAATTGCATGCAGCTCAGCGTAGAAGCGGCATGTCTCCAGCTCTGCCCCGGACCGTCCGTTTGCTTCTTTGGTTTTCTGGTAGGCTTGTCTGAGCTCCTTAACTTTCACACAGCACTGATATGAGTCCCTATTGTGGCCTCTCTCCATCATGCCCTTGGAGATTTTTTCAAATGTTTTGGCATTTCATCTTTTGGACCGTAGTTCTGCTAGCACGGAATCCTCTCCCCATATAGCGACCAGATCCAGTACCTCCTGTACGGTCCATGCTGGTGCTCTTTTTCGGTTCTCAGACTGCATGGTTACCTGTGCTCTCCACGCTGGGCAAACAGGAAATGAAATTCAAAAGTTCGTGGGGCTTTTCCAGTCTACCTGGCAGTGCATCCGAGTTCAGATTGCTGTCCTGAGCGGTCACAATGGTGCACTGTGGGATAGCACCCGGAGGCCAATACTGTCGAATTTCGTCCACACTAACCCTAATTCGAACCGGCAATGTCGATTTCAGCGCTACTCCCCTCGTCGGAGAGGAGTACAGAAATCGATTTTAAGAGCCCTTTATATCGAAGTAAATGGCTTCGTTGTGTGGACAGGTGCAGGGTTAATTCGATTTAATGCTGCTAAATTCGACCTAAAATCGTAGCGTAGACCAGGCCTTAGTGAGGTTTTTTACCCACAAAAGCTTATGCCCAAATAAATCTGTTAGTCTTTAAGGTGCCACCAGACTCCTTGTTGTTTTTATTATTATTTTATGTACTGAACACCTCCTAATTCCATGGATGGAAAGTTCCACTGTGCAATATACCCCCAATATTCTGGGCTGACCATTCTGCAAGTTCTGGAGGGGTGTCTCATGAACCATTCAGGCATCTGTTGCCATTCTCCATTCTCCCTTGCTCCTCGGGGTTCTACATGATTTTTGTGGTTTACCTGTGGCTTGCTTTGAACAGAGTGAGGCAGGAGGCTGTGACTGTTGCAAAGCCAGCCAATACTTCTCAGCCAATAAAGTTATCTGAGGGTAATCATTAAAGCCTTGCTAGGAATGCAGCCGGAGCCGAGAGAGATACTGCAGCAAATGTCCTTTGCAGAAGGCGTGTGACCTTGGGAGGGCGTTCGACGCCGGAGACTCACGATCGTTTAAGAGTTTGGAACAGCACCCCAGGAGGTCAAGTGGTTCTCACCTGAACCTCCAGGTTGGGAACTGAGGAAGGACAGGCTTCCTCGTGACGTTTCAGAGCTTCCAGCCTCCGTTGCTGGCTGGAGAACCACCTTTCTCATTGTATTTTGGAGATTCCATTTGCCCTTCCAGCAAGAAACAGGATGCGGGAGACATGTGGGAACCAAATTAAAGGGGGCGAAGTCATCCGAAAAACAGGCTTGGATTTGGGGTGGGGCTATAGGCTTATTTCCAGTTAGTGCTGGTGAAAGGTGCTAGGTTGGCAGCCAGAGAGAGATCGGGACCTTTAATCTCTCTCCACTCCAACTTTTATTCCTGCCACTCCACCAGCATGATTGACCCATCTCCTTCCAGCTGATGCTTCCAGCTGAGATACCAATCAGTGCCAACAGTAGCAGTGGGTTTTGTGGCGTCTCATTTCACATGGGCTCACAAAATCAGCTGCAGATGGTTGTGTCGGGGAGTCGCTGCTGACCCAAGCTAGAATCGAACTGGGATTGACTCCGTTTTAAAAATCACTCAGCTCACCTCTCGTCAACAAGGAGACCGACTCTTAGGCCAGTCTGCACTAGAAGAGCTTTGCCGGTCTAGTTACACCTGCACTGGCAAACCTTCCTAGTGTCGATGCAGCTTATACCGGCCAAAAAAAAATGAAAAGGGCTTTTGCCAGCATAGCTTCTACCGCTTTGGTGAGCAAAATGCACTGAACCAGCAACAGCGTATTTAGGCAGAGCCGTGCAAACAGCTGATTTTTCCATTCAGTGACAGAGCTGAAACATAAATAAAGAAATATATAAATAAATATTTTTTAAAAAAACGGTTTAAGTTAAACTGACTCCAAAACCTTTTGTAATTTGCAGTGAATTGAAAAGTCTGTTTCGGGTTTGTGCTAGAGGGGGATTCAAAACAGGGGTTCTCACCGCCCAGGCGAGGGCCCCACCCACTGGGCTAAAATTGAGGAGGGCAAGGGTGAAGTGTGGGGGAGAGTGAGGGGGCCTGCAGCGCCAGTACCACAACCGCCTCCTCTTCCTCTTCTTCTTCTGGCCAGTTTGTGAACGGCCAAAACTATTTGTGTCAAATTGACGAATCGTTTCGGTTCATACGAAACTGCATTTTTCATCAAATTATTTAACCAGTTCTTTTGCCCAGCTCTACTTTTCTGCAGGTTTACCTGCGCCTACACTAGGGCTTTTGCCAGCATAGAAACGTCACCCCAAAAAAATCGCACTGTCACTGACATTTCTATACCAGCCAAAGTGTGAAGCTGGATGGGCCTGGAAGCCAAGTCTGCTGGTTTCTGGGCAGCCGCTGTGTCCATCCCACCCCCACTAGTGAAGTGGGGAACAGCACCCTATGGGTTCAAGCCCCAATGATGTCCTGCCCATGGAGGCTCTGACTGGCAGAGGGTCCCGTGTTCCCTGATTGGCCCAGGCACATGGTTTGAGGCCTAGGGAGAACGCCTGGAAGTTGTCTGTGCAATTAGGCAGATCCTGGGCTTGCTGGTGCAAACAGACCCTGCTGTAGACTCTTGATACCTCACCTGGGTCCTGGCCACAACCCTGTTCCTGATACCCCACCCCACTCCTGGTCCCCTGCTCCACTCCTGACACTTCGCCCTGCCTCTGTTCCACCAACCTTACTTCAGCTGGCTTCACTCAGCTCCAACCTGGTGCGGCCCATCAACCTCGACTCCAACCTGATCCTATGGTGTAGAGTATGGACAGCTGCTTCTGGCCTTGACCCTAAATTGAACTCAGGGCACATCTCCTCCAGCCTAGGTCCCTGCATCCCGTAGCTGGGTCCTAACTTAAAAGGCCTGGTGTAGACTAGAGTAGGCCATAGGTCCTGATTCTCCACTGCGCCTCCTTTAATTTGTGTGTGAAACGCTTCCACGCTGATCTGCTGACATATTACCCACCCACTTTGTGCTGGAGCAGATGGTGGCCCAAGGTGTGGGGAAATGGAGACCCTTGCCCTTCGTTTTCACCACAAATTGATCACCTAGAAGAGAAAAACTGGTCACTCTTGGCCCCTAAAACCGAGCGCGCTGAAAAGGCCTTCATCGGAGCGTACGTCAGGGCGGACTGGCCCTTGTAGGGTTTAAAACATTTTTTTTTAATCAGCAAGGAAGTCAATTAAAAAAGTTGGCTGTGCAGGAATTAGGCCTTTTGGCTGATAGTTTGGGAAGCATTTGTCTCCATTGTCTGTAAATTAGGCTTCCACTGGAGAGTAATCAGACAGCTAATACAGCCACAAATGAAATCACCCATCATTAACTATTCAAAATCAGAGGTCTGTAAAGGCTCGGCCCAATAAATCCTCATTGGCAGCCAGGGTAGACCAGGAGCTGGGAAGAGCAGAGGGGGAGGGGGGGTTAATTTGGGTCTGGAAAGAGACACCGGGCCGGGTCCTCAGGGAACCTTAGCAGCAGCCACAACTTTGAGATCCAGGGCTGATCTACACTTGAAAATTGGATCGACCCATCTACGTCACTCAGGGTGTGAAAAATCCATACCCTGAGCAACGTACTTAAGCCAGCCTAAGCCCCTGTGTAGACAGCACTACCAACCCTGCGACCCTAGGAGGGGGGAGCGTCCCTGAGCTCCAGCTCTACGAGCCTGAGTCTGCTGACCTGGGCCAGCCCCAGGTTTTTAATTGCAGTGCAGACATACCCATAGTGTCTACACTGGCGTGCTGGCAGTTTGGTTTGGATGCTTCTCCAGACTTTAACTGGACTAGTCTGCTCCCTTTCTGATTTATTAGTATTAATCGGCAGGGATCGGGGTCCCAGTGTGCCAGGCGCCATGCAGCACTTGGAGCTGCGGTATGTCTGCTCAAGCTGGGAATCACACCCCCAGCTCCAAACGTAGCCGCAGCCACAGAGTGAGAGGCAGCCTCTGCCCCAGATTGCTTACGGTGTAACCAGACAAAGGATGGGGGAGGAAACAGGAACAGAAAATTGCTCAAGGCCAATGACGGAGCCAGACGTAAAACCCCGGTCAGTTCCATGCCCACCAGACCAGTGCAAAGTGCTGCCAGCTCACAATGGGAGCATTTTATACCCATTTTGCACTGGCAAAGGAGAATCAGTCCTGCTCAGAGCGTATCTTCACCCAGCACTGTAACAACACGCAGCAGTCACGTAGCGCTTTGTACATTCAAGGCACTGCGCAGACTTTCGCTGATTTCCCTTCATAGCACCCCTGGGAGAGACGTGAGTATGAAAATTAATAACAATCAGCTCAACGGCCCTCATGTTATTTAATGTGCCGTTGGATTCCAAGCATCGCCCTCTGTCCCCATGCTAGCGTGGCACATGGCACGTTCCAGTCACTCCTCTTTTTATTCTTTCCAAGCTCATAGGATGAGGAGGGGGAGAAAACAAACAAACACAGGCATTTCTCCTTGACTTCCTTGCAGAAAATTTTCCTAGTGGAAAATGTAGACACAGGAGGGCTGGGCGTCAGGAGATCTGGATTCTATTCCCCGCTCTGCGACTGAGCCTCTGTGTGACCTTGGATGAGTTACTCCCCTTCCAGCTGCCTCTATTTCCCTTCCCACTCTCTGTCTGTTTTTTGGACAATTTGTCAGTTTGGATTGGAAGCTCTTTGAGGCAGGGATTGTCACACAGAACCTAGCAAAAAGAGATCTCAGGTGAGGCTTCTAGGTGATACTGTAAAACATACAGTTACTGGGGAAAGCTGGGGTGAAATTTACCCCGTGCAAAGGGTCAATGCAAGGGTTATGCATCATTTAAGCCTGCAGGAGTTGGTGCATGGGCTGTGGGCTGGTTCTCTGGACAGCGGTGAATTTCACCCCTAAAAGAATAACACCACGATGACGACTTTACCGGCGGAGAAGGGAAGAGAAGGAGAGGCAGTGGCGGGAGTGGGAGAGCCTGTGTGGAAGAGGAGTGAGTTCTTTGTTGCCCTGGAGCTTGTTAAATCCATAAATTGAAGAGAAGAATAAATAAAAAATCAAACCTCTACTTCTGAAAAGCGTTTCTGTGGGGAGCTGCTTCCCTGAATCTTCCAGGCCCAGCCTTTGTCAATAAATCAATAGCTGATGCAGGCCGTCTGCAATCGGTTGCAGGAGAGCAGGCACGTGATGGATGGATGGTGGAGAGGAGAATCTAAGCGATAGGGCAGAGGTGAGGCTCACCTTGAGCTTTACTGTTTGCCACCAAAAGACAATGTAGCATGGCGGAATTAACCGACCCTCTACCGATGGGCATAACAGCACTAGCACGTCACCCCCACCCAGCACCGCTCACCCGGGGATCATGCGGCACCTGCCCGATGCTCAGTCTCTAAGGTCTGGTCTACGCTACAGAGTGACGTCGCAACCTAACTATGGAAGCAGCTACACTTAAATTTCACTGCCACGCATGTAAGAGCCCCACTACGCTGACTTAATCACTCCACCTCCCGGAGCGGCGTGGAGTCAAGGTCGATGTGGTTAGGGAGGCGTAGTGTCAGTGCAGACACTGCATTGTTTACATCGCCTGTTACTGGAGACTGTTTCAGGAGCCGTCCCGCACTGACAGTACAGCAAATACAAGCGCTCCTGGTGCGGACGCGCGCTGCCGACACCAGGAGCAAAGTGTAGACACGTTCAAGCGATGTAATGACGGCGGCGGCTGTATGCCGACATAAGTTAGGTCGACTTAATTTTGTAGCGTAGACATGACCTAAGCTTTGCTTGCCCTACTGCAAGGTAGATAGGTGCAATCTTCCTCATTCTGCTGATGGGTAAACTGAGGCACAGAGGGGCTGAATGACGTGCCAAAGTTACATAAAACCCATGAATCCTGGTTCCCCTCTCTAACTTCTAGACCATACTACCAAAGGTAGGAGCAGAATCCAGGAGCCCTTGCTTTAACCTCCAGAGCATGGTCCCATCAATACGAATATACTACTTAACAAAGGCCCTCAGTTATTACTGTCAGGGTGTCTCATTCAGCTCCTGATGGCTGCAGTGCAAGTGGAGATGGGTGTGAGAGCAACTAATATATGTCAGCCATTAGAGAGGATGGCTTCCTAGTCTTCAAACCCACTGAGTATCCATATGTTATACAAGAGGGAGTGATTAGAACAAGGGACTGAGAGCCAGGACGCCTGGGTTCTGTGCCCATATTTGGGTTTAAGACAATGCAAACAATGGAGGTTTTTGTTTGTTGGTTTCATCTGTCCAACCAGCAGACCAAATTCGATGATGAATCTTGGTCATGTGCCACCTGAGGCATGTGGCGCACATGCTAAGAAGATCAGTCACATCGCTCAGCTGTAGCTTGGAACCAAGCATGGAAAGATTCAGCCCCACAGAAGAGTTTTGCAGAAAGTTACTCATGAATGAAAAGCAGGAAGCAAGGGGGAAAACAGATTAATAGGCCCGTTTTCCAGGGGGATTGGCATCTCAAGATAAACACCCAGATAGCGTAGCACCTAAAATAAAAACTTTCGGGCTAAAGTTTTCCCTCATACAGACACTGAAAGGTGATTTCAATTGCAAACATTTTTTTCTTAAATGCAAAATCTTCACCACAGAGAAATGCTCTGATTGCTGAACACTGTGGCACTCCCACCATTGAGGTGTACCACACTGTAAATAATAGGTGAGCGCCCCCTACAGGCTCTGGAGAAAGCAGTTCATGCCCCGCTGCTAATCCCAGACCTGCATGTAGGCTGCTGCACAGGAAAGGGATTGAACAAAAGGCAGGCCCCTTGGTTTCTGCAGCACTGGAAATCTAGCAATATATCAGGTGGGGTGGGGGGAAGCTTTTGCTTCTCTTGCCAACGAAAGGGAGAAAATTGATGGGTGATTTTGTGTGACCTTGAGGTCCTGCCTAAGGTCACATGCTGTCAGGGACACAGTCTCTGTCAGTGCACAATGTAGCCCTCAACGGTCTCATCTTTTCCTCTCGGGTGCCCTCTAATGGCTGGTCATGGTGCTGTACTAAAGATGGTCTGCCCTCTTAGCAATAGGGTGAGTTCCAACATGATCCTGGAGAAGTGGGGCTTTAGGATGGGAAGTGGGAGGCAGTAACTCCCTCAGAAAGGGGAGGGGAATGAGACAATTCAATTCCTGTCCCCCGGCAGCAAATATTTCTGAGGAAGATGAAGGGAGACATTGTTATCCCTTATATCTTGTTGGCGGGCGCGACCATGAGACTGCATAGGATGCTCATTTGCATGGGGAACTCGAGTCAGGAGAGACTGAAGGTCCTGTCCAAATGCAGGGGGATATGCAGAGTTCGGCAAGGCAAAGAGGAAACTCATGCTAAAGTCTCTAGGCCACTCAGAGAGTGTGTGGGGCCCACACTTCAGCCCCCTGCCTGAGTGCAATGGGGACCGGGCACTTCTCCTTCACCCTGGCACTGCTGACCACGCAACATGGGAAATCACCACATCCGAAGCAAATGTTGCAGTGCTTCCTCCTCTCCTGCAGGGGGTGCTGTGAGCAGAGGGGTTCAGGAGCAGAGAGGGGGGAACTGGGGATGGAAGAGAGGAGCAGGGGAGGAGAGGGAATGGGGGGGAGCAGCAGCGAGATGGAAAAGGGGCGTGGAGGAGGCTGGGCTGGGAATGAGAGCAGGGCTGCCCAGAGGATTCAGGGGGCCTGGGGCAATTTCGGGGGCCCCTTCCATAAAAAAAAGTTGCAATACTATAGAATACTATATTCTCGTGGGGGCCTGGGGCAAATTGCCCCACTTGCCCCCCCCCTCTGGGCGGCCCTGAGTGAGAGTGAGAGGAGGGAGTGGAAGAAAAGGCAACTCCAAAAAGACAGAAATGGTTATAATGGGAGAAGAGGCCAAGCACCCAGACCTGACCTGCCCCAGAGGCTGGACCAAGATCCAACCTTCCCAGGCTTTGCACCCGGATCTGACCTGCCCCAGAGCTTGCATCCAGAGCTGACCTTCCCCATGGTTTGGACTCAGATCTGACCTTCCCCAGTGTCCTTTCACTCCCGTTCTCCCTCTGGAACAATGACAGGCCCAAGAACCAGAGGCGGCAGACGGAAGGGGGCCTCTTGGGGTCAAGCAGAGAGTTTAAAACGACGCTTTAACCACGGATGAGCAAGACCCGCCCCTGGGGATGTGTTCCGCTTTCTGCCTTCTCCTGGAAACCCGCAGCCTCCTGAGCAGGCGTCTCCATCATGCACCACCTCCCACAATAGCACCTTTGCTGGCAGAGTCAAGGGAGGGACCCATGGAGATGGAGCCTGGAGGTCCAGCCACCCTCCTGCCCCTAGAGGTGAAGTAACCTGGCTCACTCCACCTCCATGTGGGCAGGTGTCCCCAGTGCATCACAGGCACTGCTAACTAGTCACCATGCTCGCAGTCTGGAATGGGGCATGGTTGTGTGAAGGCCAACATCTTGGCTAACACACCAGGGACTGGACAGAAGACCTCCAGAGTGAAAAGCCCAAGCTACTCCGGCGTGGGCTAAAGAGCCAGCACTCGAGAGGTGGGGCTGTAACAACTCATATCGTCCGCAGATTGGCACCTGTCGCACACACTCCCCAGTGTGTTACACGTGGAAGTCCTGTCTCACTCCTAAGGATGTTCTGCCAGGCTAGAGCCGAGGAATGTCAATGGGGCACCAGTTTGGATCCAGGTTACCCAGGTGGGGGAGTCAGGGAAAGGGTTCTGCTTCGGGCCCAGAGCAGTGTTAAAAATGGGACTGAACGTTTAGCCTTTTGGGGGGAAGGGGAGGCAAACAGTGAAAAGTTCTGTAAAATAAACTGAAACGTTATTGAAGGTCCTAAATCTAGGGGCAAAGTCCTGCCATTGGGGCTAATAGGGAGCAGGGCAGGGCTAGGGGTTCCTGAGCCATCCAGCTAGTGCCCTCAGTCACCTGCTGCTGAAGGATGGGGTGAGCCCCCTAAAGCAGCAAGCCATGCCCCCACCCCTCCTTGGAGGCAAAATGGATCCAGCAGGCTCATGAGTCCTCTGCACTAGACTCCTACATGAATGTACTAGAGGTGAAGTGACAGGAGACGATTCTACTAGGACTGCAATGGATTTTGTCCTATGACGTGCATGTGGTGGCTTTACAAACGCGTGTCTGGTGAATTTCAGATCCAGTTCAAAACTCTTCTAAGTTTGGGACAGTTAGGATCTAGGTTCTTGTTTCAGCCCATTATGGAGTTTGGGACCAAGCTGCGCAGTAGAGATCCCACATCCAAACTCCCCCAGAGGCTGGGGGACTGAGAGCTGCTACGAGTGCTCGGCAGGAGTGTCTTAGTCCCTCACTAGTAGCTGGGACACATAAGAGTCTGCTACCACCTTCAAGCTAAAGCCCATTCAAATCAATAGAAAGACGCCCATATGGGTCAAGCCCCTGCTCCTTTGACTCAATGAACACAGATGCTCAGAGTGAAGGAAGTTACCTGCGCTTTTTTTGAAGCTTCTAGAACGAGTTCAATCTTTTTTCTTGCTATTCATATTTATTTACTGACCAAACTGCTGTAAGCAACCCCTGGACAAAGTGTCTCTATGTTTCCCATCTGGTCTATTTCCCCATGATTAGAGCTGGTCAAAACTTTTCTGATGGAACATTTTTCCGATGGAAAACGCCTTTTCGTCAGAATCAAACCTTTCCATGGCACCATGTCAATTCCGACAAAGTTTCATTTAGAAAAAAAAAATCAAAACCAAGTGTTTCAGTCATATCGGAATGGTCATTTTTTGGGACAGAGCGTTTGGACTTTTCGTTTCAAAACACTCTTCCATTTCAAAATGTATTTGATTACACCAGGGGTCGGCAACCTTTCAGAAGTGCTGTGCCTAGTCTTCATTTATTCACTCTAATTTAAGGTTTCGCGTGCCAGTAATACATTTTAATGTTTGTAGAAGGTCTCTTTCTATAAGTCTATAATATATAACTAAACTATTGTTGTATGTAAAGTAAATAAGGTTTTTAAAATGTTTAAGAAGCTTCATTTAAAATTAAATTAAAATGCAGAGCCCCCCGGACCGGTGGCCAGGACCCGGGCAGTGTGAGTGCCACTGAAAATCAGCTCGCGTGCCGCCTTTGGCACGCGTGCCGCCTTTGGCACGCGTGCCATAGGTTGCTTACCCCTGGATTACACCTTTGAAAAAGGACTGATTGGATTACGCTGGAACAAATTTCCAAAAGTTGAGTTTCACGAGAAATATTGAAATTCAGGGTCTGGTTCCAATTCGGAACGAAAACACATTTTGCAACGTCGGCATTTGCTGCAGAATGGAAATTCCAGTTTTCAACCAGCTCTAGCCAAGAGCCTTCCCTTGTTACCCTGGACGAGCCCCCGTCCCCTCCTTGCCTCTAGCTCCCTTACTGAGCATCGAGGTGGGATGAAACAGGAAGGATAATGCCAGGCATGTGTTGAGATGGACCCTGCTGTTTAAACCCCAGCCTCTGGCTTTCCCTTGACCTAAGTACCACCAGCCCGCCGAACCCAGAGTACTCTGCCCCTTGCAATGTCTCTGCCTGATTAACTGACGGGATCACCAATGTAGAGTCCCATCTCCTCTGCTCTTGTATAGACTCACATGTCAGATGGGGGAAAGTAGAACCCAGCTTGGTAGTTTCTCCCCAGCCACTTCTTGGAAAATAACTTCCCAGAATAAAAAGTCTCTTCCAAGCCTGAGTAGCCCCAGGGAGGGATGGAGGGAAAGGATTTTGCCCACTGCTGTGGTAACAGCATTCATCAATCATCCTGCTGTGGGAGGCAAAGCTGCTGATTTGTGTCTTTGTTTGCTCATTTGGTTCCTAGATGATTAGCTAAATCCCAGCTAAACACATGCATTGAGCCAGCCACTGCTTTGGTGGGCACAGCAGCGTGCTGTATCCCGGGCAGGGGGGTGAGTCGCAGGCACTCGTGTCAATGGAGCAGGGTATTTGGGAACAGGTAAAGTTAGGGTTTAGCAGCATCTTTCTTCCCTGTCTGAACACTTACATAGAACGTAGGGGGTTTGTTTTTTACACACACACACACACACACACACACACACACACACACACACACACACACACACACACACACACACACACACACACACACACACACACACACACACACACACACACCAATGAGTTTGAGATTCTACAATGCCCAAAAAGAAACTGGCAAAACACAGAAGAAAACTGCACTAGGCTGAGTTAAATTCCTGGGGCTACCACTAACTTCCTGTGTGATCTTGGATCAGTTAACGCCAGTGTTTCAAGGGCTAAGCACCCACAACTTGGAGCATCTAAATGTGGCCTGATTTTCAAAAGGGCTCAGCTCCCATTGTGACCCTGATCATCAGTTTTTTCAGAAAAGTTCAATATCTGACCTGCTGAGCTCTTTTGAAAACCTGCCCAATCATTAGACCTGGTTGAACCTGGGAATTTCCATTCCAGGGGGCAACCTAACATTTCAAAATTTTGTTTTCATTGCAAATTGGAATGAAAACAAAACAATTTGAAGTTTCCCTCAAAGTGAATATCAAATTTCCATTGTTTTGACATTTTCAGAATAGAATGTTTTGACTTTTCATTTCAAAACAAACTTCCATTTCAAAATCTATTTATCTATCTATCTATCTATCTATCTATCTATCTATCTATCCCCATCCACCCTCTCTATCTAATATTTTTATCTTTCTATCTATCACTTTACTATCTATCTATCTAGCTATCTATCTATCTATCCCTATACATCCCTTCTATCTATCTCTCTATCCCCATACTCGCCCTCTATCTATCTACCTATCTATCCCCATACACCCTCTCTATCTATCTATCCCCGTACACCGCCTCTATCTATCTATCCCTCTACACCCCTTCTATCTATCTCTCTATCCCCATACACCCTCTCTATCTATTCTATCTATCTATCCCTCCACCCCCCTTCTCTCTATCTATCTATCTCACTATATATCTATCTATCTATCTTTTTATCTATCTATCTATTTATCTGTCTTTCTATTTATCTCTCCGTATACATCTCGTCTATCTGTCTATCTATCTATCTTTCCTCTATCTCCCTCTCTATCTATCTATCTTTTTATCTATCTATCTATGTATCTATCTATCTCTATTCACCTCATCTATCTATCTACCCCCATACACCCACTCTATCTATCTTTCTTTCTATCTATCTATCCCAATCCACCCTCTCTATCTATTCTATCTATCTATCCCAATCCACCCTCTCTATCTATTCTATCTATCTATCTTACTATCTATCCCTATACTCTCTTTCTATCTATCTAGCTATCTATCTATCTATGTATCTATCTATCTCTCCCTATCCACCGCATCTATCGATCTATCTATCTATCTCACTATATATCTATCTATCTATGTATCTATCTATCTATTTATCTCTCTATCTTTCTATCTATCACTTTACTATCTATCTATCTATCCCCCGACACCCCATCTATCTATCTACCCCCACCCTCCCTCTCTCTCTAATCTATCTATCTATCTCACTATATATCTATCTATCTATGTATCTATCTATCTATCTATCTATCTATCTATCTATCTATCTATCTATCCCTATACACCGCATCTATCTATCTATCTATCTATCTATCTATCTATCAAAATGATTTGATTAACCTGGAACAAATGTTCAAAAATTGAGTTTCACAAGAAATTATGAAATTCGGCGTCTCGTTCCGATTGGGAACGATGAAATGACGTTTTCCAGTGGGAAAACCTTCCATCCGGTTATTTTTGACCCACTCTACCCACTATCCTCAGAATCACCGTTCCCCAGGCAATGGGGAAACGGGGATCGTGACCCTTCCTTTCACCCACACTTTGTCTTGCCTATATAGACTGTAGTCTCTTTTGTGCAGGGACCATTTCTCACTCCATGTTTGCACATCATCGGCACGATGGGGCCCTGATCTCAGCAGAGGCCTCGAGGTGCTACTTTAATACAAATAATGACAAATAACTGTACAGTATCATTGACGCTCACACTGGGCCTGGACGAACGGATTGTTAATTAAGAGGCTGGCTACCGTCGGTTGACCAGAAAGCGCTGCAGAACCATCTCTGCTAGCGGAACAGAGCAGATCTATGGAATGTCATCAAGGATTCAGTGCTTTGCTAGGTGAAGTGGAGACACCTAACTGCATGGGCCAAGATTTCCATTGACTTCCAATGGAACTTGTGCTCCTCAGTCACACAGCTGCTTTTGAGAACCCCACCCTGGCACCACCTGCTAGAACACGGCAACCCTGTCCCCTGGGCTCACTCACATCTTGAACCCAGGCCCCGGCTAAAGCTGTGAGTGAACCTGCCCTGAGCTTTGCGCTTGTCACTAACCCACAAGCCAGGCAGACTGGGGCTTCCATTAGGGAGGTGCCTCGCAGCTTTAGGGTCCTGGCAGCGTGATAGTCCCCATTTGCTAGCCCTGGTTCTGAACCCGCAAGCACAGCTGTTCAGAACAGGACCCAAGCGGGTATTGTGCCCCCCCCCCCTTGCCAGGTGTTTGTTTGGACCCTGATGAGGGCTAGAGCAGCTTAAGGGGCTGCCCTAACTTATGCCCTGGCCCTATACACACCCATCTCTCTCTGTGCGGGTCTCCTTATACACCCATCTAGCTAGCTAGCTAGCCCCAGACACCCCCTCTATCTACCCCCATACACCCCCTCTATCTACCTATCTATCCCCATACACCCCCCCTATCTACCTATCTATCCCCCTACACCCCCTCCATCTACCTATCTATCCCCCGACACCCCCTCTCTCTATCTATCTATCTATCCCCATACGCCCCCTCTATCTACCTATCTATCTATCTATCCCCATACCCCCCCTCTATCTACCCCCATACCCCCCCTCTATCTACCCCCATACCCCCCCCCTATCTACCTATCTATCCCCCGACATCTATCTCTCTCTCTATCTATCTATCTATCCCCATACGCCCCCTCTATCTACCTATCTACCCCCCGACACCCCCTCTATCTACCCCCATCCCCCCCCTCGATCGTCCCCCTTTCCCCCCCTCTATCTACCTATCTATCCCCATACGCCCCCTCTATCTACCTATCTATCTATCTATCCCCATACGCCCCCTCTATCTACCTATCTACCCCCAGACACCCCCTCTATCTACCCCCCTACACCCCCTCTATCTCCCTATCTATCCCCATACACCCCCTCTATTTACCTATCTATCCCCATACACCCCCTCTATCCACCTATCTATCCCCCGACATCTATCTCTCTCTCTATCTATCTATCTATCCCCATCCTCCCCCTCTATCTACCTATCTATCTATCTATCCCCATACCCCCCCTCTATCTACCTAGCTATCCCCAGACACCCCCTCTATCTCCCCCCATACACCCCCTCTATCTACCCCCCTACACCCCCTCTATCTCCCTATCTATCCCCATACACCCCCTCTATCTACCACCATACACCCCCTCTATCTACCTCCCTACCCCCCCTCTCCCCCTCTATCTACCCCCATACACCCCCTCTGTCTACCTATCTATCCCCATACACCCCCTCTCTCTACCTATCTATCCCCAGACATCTATCGATCTATCTATCTATCTATCTATCCCCAGTTTTTCTATCTATCTATCTATCTATCTCTCTCTCTATCTATCTATCTATCCCCATCCACCCCCTCTATCTACCTATCTATCCCCATACTCCCCCTCTATCTACCTATCTATCCCCATACATCTATCTGTCTATCTATCTATCTATCTATCTCTCTATCTATCTACCTACCTATCTGTCTATCTATCTATCTATCTATCTATCTATCCCCATACACCCCCTCTATCTACCTATCTATCCCCAGACATCTATCTATCTATCTATCTATCTATCTATCCCCATACACCCTCATCTATCTATCTACCTATCTGTCTATCCCCGTACACCCCATCTATCTATCTATCTATCTATCTATCTATCTATCCCCATACACCCCATCTATCCATCTATCTATCTATCTATCTATCTATCTATCCTCACACCTTTCTCCTTCTCTCTCATTGTTGCTCTCGGTTCTTAAAGTGTTGTTTTCCCCCTCCGTGTCCGTCTCGGGAGTTCAGACTCAGGCCTTTGTCACTGTTCTCTGGTTTTATATCACAAAGCAGAGGAGCGCAGGGAAGCCTGGGCCCAGGGATGGGTTTTGTGCTCAGCTCTGAACACAGCCAGGCTCGTGCTCTTTCTGATTCCTCCCAGCCCTGGAATGAAGTTTTTTCTATTCACTGAACAGTTTGAAAACAATTTGTTTTCAGGTTGACCCGACATGATTATTCCCCCAGTTTTTCAGACTTGCCCAGGCACTGAAAGTCAGTGATTTGCCCAGCTGTAATTGTGAAGCAGCAATGATCAGTAGGAACAGTTTGACCAGCACAGGAGGGTGTAGAGATCCCAGCTGAAGGTGCAAAATTCAGATTGTTAATAATTCTCATCATTGGGGCATCATCCCCGAGCCCAAGCCATGGCCGAGGGCGCCGTGGTGCTGGGCACTGTACAAACGCAGAAGAAAAAGAGCCATGCCCCTCCCTCTGGCTGTAGCTGAGCGCCTGGCCAAATGTTCCCCAATGTCTGGAGGCAGAAATGGCCCTTTCAGACCCAGGCTTGGTTTGGCCCATTCGCAACATCTGGATCCAGATGTCAGACGCCCTCCCAGCTCGGAGGAGGAACCGAATCTCTCGTGCGTCCAGGCCCCTCTCAACTTATGACATTAAACAAGGTCTTCTGGTTTTTTCTCCTGCCTTTTTGGATTCTGTCTCCCAGCGAAGCCAGACCCCAGACAAAGGCACCGACATGGAGCTCCAATGCCCTGTCATATCGACAGAGGAAATGTCAAATTGTGGGTGCAGCCAGCTTCGTGACCCTCTGCCTCCTTCCCCCTCGATTGGTGCCAAGTACCTCCCAGCCTCCTTCTCCCCCCTCCCCCCCGGCTCCCCCCGCCCTCCTTGGGCTTTGTCAAAGCACATTTCCCAATTAGAGGATAAAAATATTCCATTCCTGACTCCACGCGCTATTGATTTTGCCTGTAGCTGTGTCTCTGAGTGGGGGGGGACCGACGCATGGGGGTAGAGAGAGGTGAAGGCAGCGAGTTCGTCTCCTTCCCACCTCCACCCCTTTATTATGATTGTTATTATTCATCACTGTGAAAAGCACCTAGCCAAACTGGTTAGCCCAGCTGACCACCAATAGAGAACAGGCGATCGATACTTAATTGACACAGGCCGGGCAGCGGTGAGCAGGGATTGGAGCTGGGGGAGGTGGGGTGGGGGGGATTTGGAGAGGAGGGAGGGGAGGCAGAAAGAAGGAACAAAAGGCAGGGAACGGGAGGAGAGGAAAAGAGGGTGAGAGGAGTTATGAAAAATAAATCAAAGGGGACAGAGGAGGTGGGAAGGAGCAGGGAGGGGCAGAAAGAAAAGGGAGAGAGAAAGAATGTGACGGGGAATAAGAAAGAGAGAGACCAGGACAGAACCAAGGTTATTGTGATGATATGTCTGACGGCAGCACCAGATGTCCCAGCCAAGACCGAGGCCTCCTTGTGCTCGGCATCGTACGGTGGCAACATTGCAAGTGAAGGTGTGATTGGAGCTGGACTATTCCCCCGCCACCCTCCAGCCCCGACGCCGAATGCTTAGTATGATGTTTCCTGGGGGCCGCTTTTCCGCCTTGCGCTCCAGGCATCATGGCTCGGGCTATTGTGGAGAGCACCCTAGTGACCTGATCAGCACCTGATGCCCCCCAACAGGTGAAGTGCCCCGAAGAGAGGAACCACGCTGCTGCCTGCCATGCCCGAACCCTTTGCTCTGTCCCTGCTGGGTAAGGCGGGCAGGGGGTGAAAGGAGCTGCCCTGCTGCTAATGTCCCTAGTGAAGAACTCCTCCCTCCCTACAACCCATGGAGAACCGCTCACGCCTTCTGGGCCCTCTTCTCCTCTCCCTGACTTCCCGCGGGTTACCCCTGACTGACAGCACTGTGAGCCAATGGAGAGTCAGGTCCATTATTGCGACATAGTTTAGCGATTGCCCCATGCCCGCCCAGCGCCGGAACACCCCCACGTTCCCCGGTGCTTCCCCAGAGTCAGCTCATTGTAAAGCCTGGGCAAACCTGGGCTTCAGACGCCTCCCCAAAGGCAGAGCTTCTCTCCAGACCACGTTTGCGTCTCTCCCATCCAATCGCCTGGCTCACGTGTGCGCATTCACCCCACCTCCCGCAATGCTCACCAGCCCCCTGGGCTACAGGATCCCCAGTCAGCCCCTCAGTAGGGAACCNCTTGAGACCATTACTCCTTGTTCTGTCATCTGGTACCACTGAGAACAGTCTAGATCCATCCTCTTTGGAACCCCCTTTCAGGTAGTTGAAAGCAGCTATCAAATCCCCCCTCATTCTTCTCTTCTGCAGACTAAACAATCCCAGTTCCCTCAGCCTCTCCTCATAACTCATGTGCTCCAGCCCCCTAATCATTTTTGTTGCCCTCCGCTGGACTCTTTCCAATTTTTCCACATCCTTCTTGTACTGTTGGGCCCAAAACTGGACACAGTACTACAGGTGAGGCCTCACCAATGTCGAATAGAGGGGAACTATCATGTCCCTCGATCTGCTGGCAATGCCCCTACTTAAACAGCCCAAAATGCCGTTAGCCTTCTTGGCAACAAGGGCACACTGTCGATTCATATCCAGCTTCTCGTCCACCGTAACCCCTAGGTCCTTTTCTGCAGAACTGCTTCCTAGCCATTCGGTCTAGCCATCCTGCTGTAACTAAAGGGAAAGAAGGGCAGAAGAGGAGCTCCCATTGTACCCATTAGGTATCTCATAGGCACCAGCCTATCTTCAGTTTCTATTGGTTCCTTTTGTCCCAACGTGTGTTACATGCACTGTATTAGGGCAGCAGGATGGCCTAGTGGCCTAGTGGTTTGCCCATGTCACTTAGCCCCTCTGTGCCTCAGTTCCCCATCTGTACAATGGGGCTAAGATACGATGGCAATAGGGGGCCTTAGACACTGGGCCGTCCCTAGGGGTGTGCAGGGCCCGGGACATAGGCACCAAGTTTCTAATCTTCCGGGGGGGACTCCCCACTGGCTCCGCCCAGGCCCCCCCCCCCCCCCCCCCCCTNACATAGGCACCAAGTTTCTAATCTTCCGGGGGGGACTCCCCACTGGCTCCGCCCAGGCCCCACCCCCTCTCCACCCCTTCCACCAAGGCCCCAGCCCTGCCCTGCTTCTTCCCACCCCTGCTCCGCCCCCACCCCACCCAGTTACACCCCCTCCCCCGAGCGCTCTGCGCCCTCGCTCCTCTCCCTTCCCCCCCCACAGCACCTCCTGACACCGCAAAACATCTGATCCAATGCAGGCAGTAGGCGCTGAGAGGGAGGGGGAGGTGCTGATCGGTGGGGCAGGCGCTGGTGGGAGGGAGAGGTTCTGGTAGGGGGGCTCCTCCTCGTTCCCCCACCCACCCGCCTGTGTCCCGCCTCACCTCCCCGCCCATCTCCTCACGATTTTATCGAAGCATGGGGCCCCCCAAAGCGCGGGGCCTGGGGCAGTCGCCCCAATTCGCCGTACCCAAGGGACGGCTCCGCTTGGACATTCAGGGTAAGCTGCATGCACCTTGCTAGTACCTAACCACAGACCGTAGACTGGAACAGTGACCGTGAATGGAAACACTGCGCTTTCCCCATGGTCTCGATGGCAAGTAGACTCGCTCCTCCAGGAGTCGAACTGTGGCTCTTCAGCACCACAGAGCCAACTGCACCCACCTGACCGAGGGGAGTAACGCTGGCAGCAGTAGCAGGTTGTTATCCTCTGTGTGACCAAGCTACTGCAGGGGACCACAGCTCCATGCTTTACGTGTGTGTTATATGAGCTGTCCCCCGCAAGCATCAGCCTGTGCTTCCCGGCAAAGCACTGATCGCACTTAAATAAATACTAGAGACGTGCCCAGTCCAATGATGACCTTTCCAGATCCTGCAAGTGCCAGGATCATAGACAGAGTGTTTGCGTGGGGTAAGGCAGAGGGCTGGGAGAAGAGGCCGTATCATACAAGAGGAGTCTAGGCTGATGATGGCAGAATCTAGGACAAGGAGAAGCCGGCTGTTGATGTGTATGGATTAGCGGTGAGCACCCAAAGGTCTCGCCCTTTTCCAAACCTTCACTGGCCCCCTTGCACCTGGAAGGTTTGGCTTCAACATCCATGAGAAGCCATCTTGGAGCTGGCCAGCCGGGCCCTAATCGTTAGGCAGAAGGGCAGAATGGAGAGGAAAATGCGAGATTGCTTTTGAGGAGAAGTTGGGGGATTGAAGGAGTATTTTAGCCAGTATGGGAATTGGGGAGCCCAAATCCCAGTGGGATTGAGTTCCTAACTCCCGTAGGCCCTTTCAAAATCCCAGCCTAGGTCCGAGGAGCTGGGAGTTCCAACATAGAGCAAGGACACAATCGAAGCAGCCAGGCTTTTCGACCTCCGCACAGCACATCTCCAGCACTAGAGACACCCGTTACCTAGGGCGAAGAAGAAGGAATGCATTTCTCCTCAATGGACACCAGGGCTCTACGAGGCTATAGCTGGCAGAGGGAGGTTTCGAAGGACTGTTAGCAAGAGGAGGGGAAATGTGCCACTTCGGGATTTGTTGCTCAGGGGATAGCTGGCCTGGGGGAGCCTGGAAGCCATGACACCTATTGCTCTACAAAGGAAGGGGAAGGAGGAGCCAGGAAACAGGAGACTCTTGCTGGGACCGGTTGCTGGTCTCTGTGTTGCACCACTCCATGGCTGCCTCTCCCTTCTAGCCCTTCTAGGCTCTCTCAACCTTCCCAAGCAGCCGGCACCACCAAGGAAAGGAGCCATTAGAGGGTTGGCAACCCGGACTCCTGGGTTCTTCTCTTGGTTCCTTCTCTGTGACCTGCTGCAAGGCACTCGCCCTCTTCACCCAGCCTGTGAAACGTGGATCATGTTTTCCTGCCTCACAAGGTGCAAGATTCAGCAGCCAGCCCTCCCAGTTGGCTTCAAGGGGCATTTCCATGCATGGAAAGCCTGCAAGGTCAAAACAACTCCAAGGGGCACGCTAGCTCACCCGTGGCCCTATTGCCTTGGGCAGCCTGGCTCCCATGGCCCAGGCCAGCCGGGTTTGGGCAAAGCCTCTCGAGGCCTTTGGCTGCTTCCCAAAGTTGGGCAATACAAAAAGGACGATTCAACCGTGCGCGGCCACCAAAGTACTGCTCCAAATTGCCTCCTTCTTGCCAAGGAGCAACCAGGCCCCTCAAAGAGAGGCATCTCAGAGGCCAGGCATACGTTCCACCCCATAGGCCATGGACCAGGGAGGATGGGAAGCAGCTGAACCCTTTTCCCATATGCGCTGCTGATTGCCCACAGACGGGAAAGGCAGATATATTTAGCTTCCCTCAGTGCAGGCCAAAAAGGCCACCGTGGGGGCGGGAAAATGGATCTTGGTAGTTTATTTATTTATTTTATGGCCTCTTAAAGGCAAAGGCCGGCATCCGAGCCTCACTAAGGCTTGGGTTCCAACCTGGATCGGGGCAGGGAATCTCAGCTCGGGCCCTCCCCTGTCACTCTTGATCTATAACACGTCAGCCTTAAAAGGATCCTCTCCGTCTCCTTAAACAATATATTACCGCTGTCCATTATTCCCATTAATGCATAAAAAATCATTAGGCATTTCTATGGAGACCCATTGCCATAGACACAGGCTTCCAAATGCACTCCCGGCACTAAGCGGCCAAAGTAAACTGAAGGAGATTTCTGCGGTAATGCCCTCTCATTTCCCACCCCCCGCACAACCAACCCCTCCCCGAGCTCCCCTTTCTCTCTTCCCTCGATCAATTTTATGATGCCTGCCTGGGGTTCGTTAATGTTTCCGGAATGTCTCTCTGCTCTGTTTAAAAATTCTTAATTAAGCAAGGTTTTTTTGTTTACACTTGAACTAATTACACTTTAAAACCCGACAATAAAACATCAGCACTGGGCCATTAGGGCCCAATGAGGCCGGGCAATTCACGAGGAGATAGGATGGCTGGAGACGCAGTCACTCTGCCTAGCTTCGCTCAAGAGGATGCCCGCTTCTTAGCCTGGCTCCGGCAGGTGAGAGGGACAATGGTGCAAGCGGCCAGATGTCCTCTTAAGCTCTTCTTCATTTCCTCCCGGATGCTCCCTTTCCCAGATAAGGGCCCAGCAAGTGGGTGGAAGGATTGATCCTTCCTCTGAAAAGGCCCATCTTTATTTATCACACATGAGTTCTCCGCAGCTAAATCCCTGCTCTTCCAGGTAAGAGCAGAGGGACCAGTCAGCCCGGCGCCACGGGATTAAATCAGTCTAGGAAATCAAGGCTTGGAGAGCAGGACCGTTCCGGCTGTAGAATCGTCTCCCAAAAGGAAGGGCCGGAAGCCCCACTGCTTGGGACATTTCAGACTGGGCTGGACAGAGCGTTAGGGAATGATCCCTCACTGGCTGAAGAGTGGAGGAATGGATGAGATGACAGTCAATAGAGCTTTTCTACCGCCAGTGTCAAAGAAAGGCACCATGGCCTGGCGGTTAGGGTACTGCCAGACCTCGGCCTGTCAGTGACCTGTGGTAAGTCACTTTTCTTCACATCCTTTGTTGGCCTTGGGTATTTAATCATGAGTTCTCTGGGGTAGAGCCTGTCGGTGCAGTTGGGCCCATGATCTGGCCGGCCCAAATGTCTCCTTGTATCTCCTCCAGGGTGATTATGGGGCAGAGGAGTGGAGGTGTTGGCAGGAGATGTGCAGTCAGTGGTTGCAGGGCATCAGTTATCTTTCACCCCCAACACCCCTTGAATTCCATGGTGGAGGAGTAGGCCCCAACTGCCAGTCTGTGGTGGCTCATCTGTCATTGGCAGAGCCGTTGACCTTCAGATGAATAACCACAGGGATGGCATCTCATGTCATCCTTCTCCAGCGGGAGATGATTTGCACCCAAGGGCAGGGGTGTTTGTCTGAGCTGGTTCCTAATGTGCTGCCCCTCCTGGGTGCCTCCCAACGCTCTCAGCTGTAACCTCGCCTTCCCAGCGCTGATGCCACACAAATAGCTCTAGGGAAGAAGGGAGCGTCCGGTTACTGGTTCATTTGATGGGTCTGAGGGAAGTTAGCCCCTCGTTGACTGACAGCCCTGTATACTCTGTTGACGCAGCCTGGGCAGGAGCAGGGTAAGTTTCCCCCATCTCCTACCTAGCCAACCTGCCTTGACCCTGCCCTGGCAGGACCACCTCAATGGGGGAGAGGGAAATTCAGCCTCCACTGGCCTGCTCCTTGCTGGGCCTCTCTGCTGAGACTGCCAACACCATGGGACTGGGGGGGGGGGGATCTGTGCCCCCCATGTTGGTGGATTTTATGACCTTCACCATGAGGGGCTGGCTCGAGACCCACCAAACTCATTACACCCACCAGCCTCCATGTGATGACGCTGAGCTGGCCAGTATGACCATCTCACCCTCTAGTGGCTGGAGTGGTGCTGCGCCGGAATATTATGGGACGTTTTCCTGTAGCACGTGCGCTGGAGCTCCTGCATTTGGTTCCGTGGATGGATCTCCCCTGGAGTGGACAGAAATTAATGTTCTTGAGGTCGAGTCATCTGGTCTCCTCTCCCGCTCCTCACTTTTAACAGGCCATCAACCTGGTATTTTGATTTTGGAATCGTCATAGTTTTCAGGGCTTAGCTGGGGAGCAGAGCACTGGGACAGTATGGGAAAGTCTGAGATGAGCTGCCATACTGGGTCAGACCAATGGTCCATCTAGCCCAGTATCCTGTCTCCAACAGGGCCAGTACCAGAACTTCCGGGGGAGTGTACAGAACAGGGAAGTTGGAGTGATCCACCCCTGTCTTCCCCTCTCAGCTTCTGGCAGTCAGATGGTGACCGCAAGCATGGGGTTGCATCCCTGGCCATCTTGGCTAATAGCCACTGATGATCTACCCTCCATGAACTTACCCAGTTCTTTTTTGACCCCAGTTATACTTTTGGCCTTCACAACATCCCCTGGCAATGAGTTCCACAGGTTCATTGTGCATTTTGTATTGTAGGAAAGGGTAAATAACACTTCTCTAGTCACCTTTTCCACATCCTTTATGATTTTATAGACCTCTATCATATCCCCCCCTTCGTCATCTCTTTTCTAAGATGAAGAGCCCTAATCTTTGTAGTTTCTCCTCATCCAGAAGCCATTCCATAGCCGTGATCATCTTTGTTGCCCTTCTCTGAACCTTTTCCAGTCCCATTATATCCTTTTTTGAGATTGGGTGACCAGGACTGAACATAGTATTCAAAGTGTGGGTGTGCCATGGTTTATAGAGTGGCATTATGATATTTTCTGTTTTATTTTCTATCCCTTCCTAATAGTTCCTAACATTCTGGTAGCTTTTTTGAATGCACACTGAGATGAAGTTTTCAGAGAACTATCCATGGTGACTCCTAGATCTCCTTTTTGAATAGTAACAGATAATTTAGACCTCAACATTATATCTGTGTAGTTGGGGTTATTTTTTGCAATGTGCATTCATCAATGCTGAATTTCATCTGCCATTGTGTTGCCCAGTCATCAAGTTTGTGAGATCTCTTTGTAACTCTTCACAGTCACCTTTGGACTTAACTCTCTTGAGTAATTTTGTATCATCCACTTCACTGTTCACTCCCTTTTCCAGGTCAGTAACGAACATGTTAAACAGCACAAGTCCCAGTTCAGATCCTTGGGGGGTGGGGGGGCTACTGTTTATCTCTTTCCATTGTGAAAATGGAAAGCTTCACAGGAAATGCCATCTTTTTGTCTAAATATTTCAAGTTTTGTCAAGAAACAAAAAGCCCCTAAAACCTGAGAATGTTTCCGTTTTGGGCCAATTTTTCCAGTTTTCAATAAAAACCTGAAACATTCTGAAGAAAAATGCATTCTCGCCTTTTGTTCACTATTCCCCTTCTCTGTGCTGGGTTCTCATGTGTCAGGCCCAGGGCAGGGTCCTCTAACAGGCAGGAGAGGAACATGGCCAGGCTGAGACAATTGTTTACAGACCTGCACCAAGCAGGCTATCTGTGCTCAAATAACAACCCTCAGCACATCTGATCAGTGGCTCTCAAAGCACTGTATGTAGGTGGGCAAGTGCCATTCTCCTCATTATACAGGTAAAGAAACTGAGGCACAGAGCAGGGAAGTGACTTGCCCAAGGTCACACAGTAGGTCAGGAATAGAACCCAGAAGTGCTGGCTTTCAGCCCCCGGTTCTAACCACTACACCATTCCTACCCTTTGTTTCCTATCTTTTAACCAGTCACTGATTCATGAGAGGATCTTTCCTTTTATCCCAGTCACTACTTAGTTCCCTTAAGAGCCTTTGGTGAGGGACCTTGTCAAAGTCTTTCTGAAAATCCAAGTACCCTTTATCCACTGGATCACAACATGCTTGTTGACACCTTCAAAAAATTCTAATAGATTAGTGAGGCATGATTTCCCTTTGCAAAAGCCGTGTTGATTCTTCCCCAACAAACCGCGTTTATCTATGTGTCTGATAATTCTGTTCTTCCCTTCCCTGTGTCCCTCATTCACTCTCTGCTGCCTTACCCTAGCCCTAATCCTAACCTATGAGAACCAAGACCCTGAAACCAACCAATATGATTGTTGGCCTGTTTCCTTGTTTCACACTTGGATTCTCCACATGGACTAACAGGGCTGCCTCCTTGGGTAAGGACTGCAAGGATAGGGATGTAGGTGCGGGGGAGAGAAGAGAATTTGCTACTTTGTTCCTCAGTTTCCCATCTGTAAAATGGAGCTAATAGCATTTGCCTACCTTACAGGCAGCTCCCTCAGTTCAGAGGCTACATCAGTGACTGCAAAACATGTTGGCCCCTCAGGCACAATCAACAACAGGTGCTAAGCATAATGTGCTCCTTTCATTTGACCCTCTGATCTCTAGGGGTTCCTCCATCCCTACGCGATGTATGACCCGTCCATAGGAGCGAACTCTCTGGATCCCGTGCTTGGTCAGGCTGTGAGCTCAGATTCACAGATGTGAACCCAAAGCAACAGTGCTCATTCTAGGGGAGTCACTCCCAATTTACACCCCCATCTCTGAGATCAGGATCTGGCAAGGTAACTTTGGCCAGGTGGTCACATAGCCCTGGGAAGGCGTGTATTGCATGCACACACACACACACTCACTCACACACACACCAGCTGCCCAACACTCCCCAGCTAAACACAGCTGCCTCTGCTGGAACTCAGGTGCGGGGCAGGGGAGCATTGCATGTCCCTGCTTAGGGGAAGGGAACAGATTCAGTTTACAAGGCCGGCATCCTCCCAGCAGAGACCTGTAGCCACAGCAGATCAGCTGGGCTGGAATTTTCCTCAGCCGGATGCCCCCGGGACTGTGAGTCATTGTGTCTCCGATCAGGACATGGTCAAATCCAGCCTCACTCCCGCTCCGTCAGCCGCGTTCCTGTGGATGAGAACGCTCCCAGGGCTATGACTCGAGCCAGCCAGGGAGTAGGGGCTAGTGCATAGGGGCACTGGGCCAGCACACAGCTGTGGGATTGCAGGGTTCTGCTGGCCACGGCCCCTTCCTGCTGCCTCACCCCCTGGGGGACTGGCAGTGCCAACCTACTCCAGTCTGACCTTATGGCGCTCCCTGGTGCAACATTTCCCAGGCAGAGGCTTCATCCAAGACCAACCTGCTGGATGCTCTCAGCTCTCACTGCGCCAGTTCAGTGCCCACGGTGTGTCCCTGCAATTCTAAGCAGCAGCCCCCACTGGCACCAGCCCACCAGGTGCCCCACATTTCTCTACATCGACTCATTGCCCCCCACTAGGCCGGCTGTGTGCTCATGAAATTTGCTCTGACCAGCCTGACTGATGCCCCTGGCTCCTTCGGGTCAGCTCTGTGCTAGGTTGCCAACAAGGGAGCCAGTGGTGAGGACGGTATTTGTGATGGGACTTCCGGGGCGGGATCGGAGCTGAGACTCCACAGTGTCATTTCCTGCCATGTTAGCACACTTGCCCATCCAGGAAATACAGGGTCATTTAGTGACACCAGGGCACACCTGGCTGGGGGGTGGGGGGGAGCCGCCGGTGTGGGCGGGGATGGATCCATGGTTCAGTTCCACCCTCATTCCCAGGACTAGTTTGCTGCAGGCGACGGTGCAGGGCCATTAGAATCATAGAACCGGACGGGACCTCGAGAGGTCGTCTAGTCCAGTCCCCTGCACTCATGGCAGGACTCAGTATTATCTGGACCCAGGGGTGAAAGTAACTGAGGCCACTTACCCGTTGCTCTGGCCCCCAGAAGGGGCGTGGCCTCTGGCGGAAGGGGCGGGGCTGGGGGGTCAGCATCCCCCAGCCAGCCCTTGGCCTGCGCTGCCCGGGGCTCCCGTGTTGATTTAAAGGGCCCGGAGCTCCAGACGCGGCAGTGCTTTAACATTGCTGCCCCTTCCCGCCCCGTCGGCGGCCCTGCCGGTACGGACCCTACTGGCAGGGCCCCCGACAGGGGAGGGAAAAGGGGCAGGGAGTGGGTGTGGGCCGGTGCGGGTTCTTACCGGTACGGAGTACTGCCCCATACCGGCTCACTTTCACCCCTGTCAAGTATCAGAGGGGTAGCCGTGTTAGTCTGGATCTGTAAAAGCAGCAAAGAATCCTGTGGCACCTTATAGACTAACAGACATTTTGCAGCATGACATCTGTTAGTCTATAAGGTGCCACAGGATTCTTTGCTGCTTTCACCCCGGTCTAGTCCATCCCTGACAGGGATTTGTCCAACCTGCTCTTAAAAATCCCCAATGATGGAGATTCCACAACCTGCCTAGGCAATTTATTCCAGTGCTTCACCCCCCTAACAGTTGGGAAGTTTTTCCAACCTAAACCTCCCTTGCTGCAGTTTAAGCCCATTGCTTCTTGCCCTGTCCTCAGCCGTTAAAACCATTTTTTCTCCCTCCTCCTTGTAACAACCTTTACATACCTTCCTTCCCCTGGTGCCCGCCCCTGCTCCCCAGCCCACCTCGCGTCCTAGCCATCACAGAGGCACCGTGCAGAGCCTTGCAAAGCCATAAACATGAGGGATGTGAAGGGAAATGTGCCGCCAGGCCTTCTCGAGCCGGTGGGAGGAGGGATATGGACGGGCGGGGGGGGAACTAGAGCATGTTTTTCCAGCAGGGCCCCTCCTGGGCTGATTGACTCAAATCGTATTGATCCTGCTGTTACCGGGACATTTTATTTGTTGCCCAAGGGATGGAGAGAAAGGCTCTGGGAGGGGGGGAAAAATACCAAGAGGAGGAGGAAATCCAAAGGTCGGCATTTTCCCTCCCCTCGCTGCACTCTGAAAAGGCACCGGAAAATATCCCCACCCACCTGCACCGAGATCTCTGCTCAGCAAGCCGGGGCAAGCGGTAGCTGCTGAGAGGGCCCGTGCTGCAGACAGCAGCCCCCCACCCCCCAACACTGGAGAGCTATAGAGTAACGCAGCCTCTCCTCACACAGCGGGCCAGAGCATCGCCTGGGGTAAAGGGAGCGGCTCCATTGACTTCCCTGCAGCTATGCTGATTTTCACCAGCTGGGGATCTGTCCCTCAAAGGGGAGATTATCTCCTTCCCCATCAGCCGCACAGTTCTTTCTTTCTGTCTCTTATTTTCGGAAATTATTCTTTCAGAAGGAATCATGGGGGCGCAGGTGCCTAGTAGTTAGAGCAGGTGTCCTAGGATTAGTCCCAGCTCCGCCCCATCTCACAGAGTGATGTTGAACAAGTCCCTTCCTCATTCCATGCCTTAGTTTCCCCATCAATAAAATGGGGATAATGATAATGACCTGCCTCCCAGAGGCTGTGGGCTCTGCCTGCACCCCTTCAACCTGCCCCACAGCCTCCCCCTGCCGTGTCCGAAGCACAGGTTGCCATTTACATGGTGGTTCTGTGACAGATACATAGGGATGTGAATGAGAGCCATCAAACTCATTCCACTTGTGACCTAGCATGGGACTTGACCCATTAATGCAACAGGCAACTCCGTTCTTCCCCAATCCACCATCCTCAACCTATCAGCAATTCCAGTCCTGGGCCTGCATCGAGCAGACCTGATAAACTCCTGCCCTTTTGCCCCTTGCCCTGTGCTCGCCTTGCTGCCGAAGAAGGGGGACCTCCGCGACCTTTGGAACTGGCGTCCCGTCTCGCTCCTCAGCACAGACTACGAGGTCGTAGCCAAGGCCATCTCGCTGTGGCTCGGGTCCATGCTGGTGGACGTGGTCCATCCCGACCAGACCTACACCGTCCCGGGCCGCACCATCTTCGATAATTTGTATTTGGTCCGGGACCTCTTGGAGCTCAGGTGTAGGGATGGTCTGTCGTTCGCCCTCCTGTCCCTGGACCAGGAGAAGGCGTTCGACAGGATGGACCACGGGTATCTCCTGGGCACTCTGTGGGCATTCGGCTTTGGGCCCCAGTTTGTGGGTTTTCTCCAGGTGCTGTACGCCTCCGCGGAGTGTCTGGTCAGGCTCAACTGGACCCTGACCGAGCCGCTCAGCTTCGGGCAGGGGGTGTGTCAGGGGTGTCCACTGTCGGGCCAGCCGTACGCTCTGGCAATCAAGCCCTTCCTCTGTCTCCTCCGTCGGAGGTTGACGGGGTTGGTGCTCTGGGAGCCGGAGCTGCAGCTGGTCCTGTTGGTGTACGCCGACGACGTGCTCCTCATGGTCCAGGACCCGGGCGACCTGGTGCAGGTGGAGGCCTGCCAAGCTGTGTACTCAGCGGCCTCTTCCACCTGGGTCAACTAGGTCAAGAGTTCTGGCCTCATAGTCGGGGCAGGGTGGCAGACGAGCTCCTTCCCACCCACACTTCAAGCCATTTGGGGGAGCGCGGGTCCACTGCTCTATCTCGGCGTTTACCTTTCCGCCACGCATCCTTCTCCGCCGGAGAACTGGCAGGGTTTGGAGGCCAGGGTGGGTGAGCGGCTGTGGAGCTGGACGGGACTGCTCCGGTGCCTCTCCCTGCAGGGGAGGGCGCTGGTGCTGAACCAATTAGTCCTGTCCATGCTCCAGCACCGGCTCAACACCCTGAGCCCAGCCCCAGGGCTCCCTGCCTGGCTCCAGAGTGTAGCTCTGGAGTTTTCCTGGCCAGGACTGCACTGGGTCTCTGCAGGGGTCCTGAGTCTTCCCCTGGAGGAGGGAGGACAGGGCCTGGTCTGCTTCCGCAGCCAGGCCCATGTCTTCCGCCTCCAGGCCCTGCAGAGACTCCTTTACGGTGCAGGTAGTTCGGTGTGGAGCACGTTGGCACACGCCTTCCTCCGCCGCCTCCGAGGGCTCCGATACGACCAGCAGCTCTTTATTCTCCACCCGAGGGGTCTTCCGCGAGACCTCTCGGAGCTGCCGGCCTTCTACCAGGACCTCCTCCAGACCTGGAAGCTGGTTTTGGTGACTAGGTCTGTTGTGGCCTCCGAGGGGGCAGACCTCCTCGCGGAGCCCCTGCTACACAACCCCCACCTTCGTGTGCAGGTGGTGGAGTTCCCCTTGGTGCGCCAGAGGTTGGTCCTCGCACAAACCACCAGTATTGGAGACCTCCTGGACTACGACAGGGAGGACTGGGTGGACCCCTGAGCTCTTGGTCAGAGTATGGGGCTCTCCACCCTTCTGACCCCCCTGAGCGTACTCCAGGGGGTGGGGGCAGCCTTGTCACCCACTTCTCGGGTTTTCCTTGAATGGGTCCTGCGAGAGGGTGCTCCCCGCCCACCCCTCACCCCAGGCCCTCTGGACTTTTTCATCGGGCCCCTGTCCCACAAGCCCTCCCGGCCCCCTCCCTTCCACAATCCAAGCCAGCTGCGTGCCCTGCAGCCGGTTCGCTTCTGAACCACACCTAGGAAACAACTCTACACGCTTGTGCTCCACACGTTTCATTTCCTCACCCTCATGTCCTGCCCTGATACCAAATGGTGGGACTATCTACCACCTGTGGGGGTCCCACGGCCCCCCGGGGATATTGGTTGGCAGCTCCTCCATGGAGCTGTGAGCATGGGCATGTACCTGGCATGGTTCACTCCCATCCCTGACGCCTGCCCCTTTTGCGGCGTGAGGGAGAACCTGGCGCACACTTATCTCGAATGCGCCAGGTTGCAGTCCCTATTCCGGATCCTCCAGAACCTCCTGTTGAGGTTCTGGCTGCACTTTTCCCCACACCTGTTTATATTCTCACACCCTGCCCAATGCCCCACGAAGTCATGAGACGCCCCTCGTCAACCTCCTCCTGGCCCTGGCCAAAGTGGCCGTTTTCAACATCCTCTGGGTGGTGTCCGCTGGCTCCCTAGACACCTTTGAGGAGCAGTGGGCGCTGTCCGGGATTCTCTGCTCGGTGTCCCCCTCTGGATCCCTAGTTTTGAACCTGTGACCTTCACTCCTGATCCTGTTATTCATTAGTTGTCCCCCGTATTCGGTTGGTTCCTGGATCCAGTGGTCCCTCCTGCACCCGCCCACCTCCCAGGATTCCCAATAAGGCCCTTCTATCGAGATGGTACCAGATTGAGACCAACCAACTCATTGCACCTATGACCCTTTTGGGCTGCAACATGTGGGCTGGAGTGAAAGGCAGAGGGAGACTGATGGATTTTTCAGTTTGTGGCAATTCTGGAAAAAATGTTTTGGGTCAAACCACAAACAACATTTTTCAAATTTTCCAGTGAATCGAAAAACAATTGTTTTGGACCAAATGAAATGTTTCGATTTAGGATGATTTTTGAATGTGTTTGATTGTTTTTTTTTAAATAAAATTAAAGAAAAATTGGAAGCAAAGAGTTGTTTGGAACTGACCAAGCGAAATGCTTGGTTTTTCAAATGGCAGCATCGAACATTTTGAGTCTGTTTCAGAATTTATGTTTGTTTGCCGTATGGACCGAAACATTTCAGCAAAACTGGCACAAAGTCATTAAACGTTTCAGTGTCTTCAAATGCACATTTTCAGCAGGAAAAAAAATCATCTGAAAAATTTCCCACCACTCTGCTAGTCTGATGCATGGAGTTTGAACACATCTGGAGTATCCCGCATCAGCATCACTTAGAAATGGGGGAATGAAACGATGCCTATATTTTTTTATTTCTTCCCAGGCACCCTCATCCAAGTCAGGATGTCCGCTGAATTCTGGACAGCGTGGAGAGTGGGGAGGAACCGGCATCCGACAAAATGAATTCCCCCCACTGGACCCCTCCAGACACAAACCCACTATATTTGCAGGAGAAAGTGAATCAGGAAGTGTTATTTACATTTTCACAGACTACAGGAACAAGGGGTCACCCAATGAAATTAACAGGTGACAGGTTTAAAACAAAACTAAGGAAGTATTTCTTCACACAACACACAGTCAACCTGTGGAACTCATTGCCAGGGGATGTTGTGAAGGGCAAAAGTATAACTGGGTTCAAAAAAGAATTAGATCAGTTCATGGAGGACAGGTTCATCAATGGCTGTTAGCCAAGATGGTCAGGGATACAACCCCATGCTCTGACTGCCAGAAGCTGGGACTGGACGACGGGATGGATCACTCAATAAATTGCCCTGTTCTGTTCATTCCCTCTGAAGCACCTGGCACTGGCCACTGTCAGAGACAGGATACTGAGCAAGATGGACCATTGGTCTGACCCAGTTCGGATGTTCTTATGGTCTTCCCAAGCCCCTGCCTGAGCTAAATCCAGACATTAATGAAATACAGAACAGCCCTTCGGGGCACAGGGGACGGCAGAATTCTGGCCGGCTCCTGCTTGTGGCTGCGAGAGAGGGGGAGACAGAGCGATTTTCTTATCCAGGGAGTAAATTATTCAGCCCTCCCCCTGGGGTAGGTTAATCCGTGCCGCTTAGTCTCAGTAAAGATCCTGGGCTCCAGGGCTGGGTCACGGCTCAGAGCCCAGCCCTGCGGGGATGGAGCTGCAGTAAGGGCACAGCATGGCCTTCGGGCAGGTGAGCAATGCCCACGGTTACCCTGCGCCCTCTGCAGCTGCCCTGTGCAGTGAACCCAGTTCTGCTGCCAGGGGGTGGGCAGGGACCTGGTGGGAGCACATCCCCAGCCAAGCTGCCAGGGTTACTTGCGGGAGTTGACGGGGCCACGCTGAGGGACGGGCACACGGCCTGCACCAGCCTTGGGCCTCCCGGTGGAAGGGCTGCTCTCTGCCCCTGGCTGGCACAGTCCCTGAGCAACGTTCCCTGGCAGCCTGGCATGAGCTCAGAGAGCTCTCGCTGCCCCTTTTCGTACCAAAGAGCTGGTTTCATTCCCACCCCCTCCCCAGCCCCTGCCCTCCCCCCCACCACCCCCCAGGGTGTCTTGCTCTTGAGTGGCGCATGGCTGGCCTGGAGCAAGAGCAGCTCCTGGAGGCTGGCTGGCTCTTCAGCTGCTCTCCCGGAGCCCCACTCCTGCCTTGCTTCCCCTCACTGCTGGGGAGACACAGGCCCTGCCTGCGGCCCGATCAGCCACTCTGAGACCTGACAAACTCGTCCCAGCTTCAGGCTGTTCAGGAGGTTGCTTTTAGCTGCCTCCTGGGCCACGGGCTCACAGCACAGCTGCAAAAGATGCCGTCTTGGCTGGCTAAGACGGACCTTTATTAAACAGACGGCAAAAGGAGAGAGGGGGGGGCAGAGAAGAAATAAGGCAGGGAAGGAAAAGGACCTACTAGGAGTGGGTAGCAGGGGGAACCCGAGCCTCCCATCCCAGGTGCTGTTTAGGATTTAGCAGGTGACGATGTCACCTGGGTCTCTCTCTCTGGCCCTGTCTGGTCAGGAGGATAAAGGCCCAGCCGTGTCCCCGTGGATCCCAGGGCCACACGAGCTGGTGGCGGTGTCAGCCCCGAGGTGAAGCTTGCTCCTTCCAGTCCAGGCAGGATGGGCGTGAGGACCAGCACGGACCAGCTCACAGGAGCTGTCTGGGTGGCGGAGGCTGAGTCCTGGCTGGCTCCTCGCTGGCTAAGAGAGTGAGAAAAAGGGAGGGGCGCTCAGGGGCAAGAGCAAAGACACCCTTCACTTCGCGTCCCACAAGGGCCTTTCCAGGTCAGCCTGCTTCTTCCTCTGCTCTAGTGAGACAGCTATAGCACTGATCGGAACACCTCACCCGAACTTACCCTCATCACACCCCAGTGAGGCCAGGCAGCGCTGGTATCCCCATTGTGGGAAACTGAGGCACCGAGCAGCTAAGTGACTTGCCCAAGGTCCCGCAAGAAGTGTGTAGCAGAGCAGGGGACTGAACCCGCAGCTCCCTACCCCTAAACACGGCACCACCCTTAATTGCATCCTTGCCCTTTTACCTGTTCTCTTTAATTTGTGTCTTTTTCTTTCACCTCTTTCCAGCTTGCCCAACACGTCAATGTCCAGCCTCCTTTTACTTTTCCTCCTCTGCATCTCTCTCTCCTCCCTCCCCGTCTGTCTCCTTCCCTCTTTCCCTTTCCATATCCTACCCTGGATCTCCAGCCCCTGTCTCCCAAGTCCCCCTCCCGCCCCCACCCCCTAAGCCTCGGCCTGACAGCCCGGTTAATGCGATACGAATGGCGTGAATCAATCGCGGCTGCCTGCGGCAATGGGACACCCTGGGTCCTGGAGAGGATGCGCCGGGAGGTTTATTTTATTCAAGTGCCCAGAGGTGCCTCGGCGGGAACACAGAATCTGCATCAGCTGGGGGCAGGGAGGGAGAGCAGTCCTCCTCCCCCGTCCCCAGCTTGTCACCCCCTGCCACCCGCAGCCCCCACACTGAGCCCCGCCCGTAAAGTCTGGCCCAGCTGATTCTCCTCCGGCTCCTTCACCTGGCTGAGTCTCCGCCCCCCGGACACACAGAGAGACACCCAGGCCCCTTGGTGTCAAGGGGCAGCAGCGGCTGTTAGAAGACGGGGAGATGGCTGGGCTCCAGATCCACCGCAAAAGGCTGGATTCTCTGTAACCTCCAGTCTTTAAATCAAGGCCTGAGGTCGTCAGTAACTCAGCCAGCGGTTCTGGGCCCCAGGACCTCCCTCCCTGCTGGGCAGAAGCCAGAGGCGACATGGCGGGGGGGGGACGTGCCATGTGCCCCCTCCTGATTTTTGCCAGGATTTGCTGGCCCCGTTCGGTCACATGGAGCTGGCAAGCTGGGAGCTGTGACCGCGATGGCAAACAGCAGGGTGCACGGCTGCTTTGCACCAGGCGTCTCTGGCAGAAGCCCCTAGCCCCCCACCAGCCCACCGCACCCCCAGTCTGGTAAGTGGAGAATGGGGAGGGTGGGAGGTTCCCTGAGCCGCAGTTTGGCCACCCCTGGACTAGATGATCATGATGGTCCCTTCTGGCCTGGAAGGCTATGGGATCTCAGAGGTCTGGATACCTGGGTTTTCCTTTGGCCCCATTTCTCTCCCAGTCTATTCGCCCGCTCCCTCCTCCAAACGCCCCCAGAAGGGAGCCGGGCAGGGCTGTTGTGTTTATTTGCGCTTTATACAATAATCAAAATAACAGGAAGAAACCGCACGGGTCCCCAGTAACCACGCTGAGCGAGGAGACACAGACACTCAGCACCTACCTCCACCCAGGCCACTGCTGCAACACAGTGAGCACCGTGCGAGGGCTCACCAACCACTTAAAGGGATACCGCCCGATTCCTACACATGGCAAGGGCTTCCGGGCATGTCCCAGCAACTGGAACTGCTGATATGGCAACGTCCTTCCTGGATGGGATTCACGCATAGCCTGCGCTGGAAGCGACCCTAGGGGCTGTGACCTCCGACATGCAGCGTCTCCGGGGGCAGGAGGGCAGGGAAAAGCCCCTTGCAGGTGTGCTCGGAAGGAGCGATCCAGCCCCTGCCCAGACGCATTCATTTAACTCTCCCCTCCCGCCCCCCGCTATTCTAGCCCTGGTCTCCCTCCCAGCCCACAGCCCCCTCTGCAATTCCAGGCCCGGCATCCAATACGCAACGACAGCTGCGCCTGCCCAATATTTCAGCGCTGTCTGGTGATGGGAAAACCGCCGACGCTTGAGAGGAGAGATACCCCATGGCGTCCTTCACACCAGTGGGCGAGGAACATCGCTGCTCTGGTCGCGTTCCACACCCACTTGGCCCGAGCGGAAGTGACTTGCACAAGGGGGATGGGGGCTCAAGCCCTGTGGCTGCAAAACTTCGGGGAAATGTTCCCATCATCCAAATATTACTAAGCCCTGCCCCCGCCAACGCTTCGAGTGATGGGGGGGAAATGGCCTGGAAAGTCAAAAAACAGCAAACGGGCCCCACTGTGACTCCCCCTAAGGGTAAACTAGGGAGTCTGCCCACTTCTCATGGAAGGAATGAAGCATTGACTGGCTCCTCCTGCTCTCCTGTGATAAGCAAATCCTGGTGGGACGCCCCCCCTGTGATGAGAAACGCCCCCATCCCGCTGCCGGACCAGCATCCCTGCTCTCCGGTCGTGCCAATTCGGCGTGCCAGCGGAGCGCGCTTTACTTGGACAGGGGAAGCTTAAAAAGGAGAAGCAGGCCACGAATTGGGAAGGCTGGTGGGGGGGGGGAGGAGGGGGAGTTTGCCCAAGAAGAGAGGCTGCTAGGGAGCCCAGACGCCAGGGCAGCCCAGCCCAAGGCAGTGACTGGTCTTCCCCTCCCCCCTGCGCCCCTGGTTTAGGGCAGACAGACACTGCGGCCCAGAAAGGGGCTCTGGATGGCCGCTCTCCACCAGGACCTGAGGAGCATGTTCTGCCCATGTTCTGCCCTGAGGCCCCGTCCTCCCTCCCACTCTGCCCTGAAGTTCTTTGGGGCTCACTCAGCTGGCGGCCTGGAGCTCTGGCCCGGGGGCGGTGCTCGGCCCGGCCCGGCTGGGGCATGCAGGCCGGGGCTCCTCCGGCCCCTAGGGGAGACCTCGGGGCTCCGGTGGGAGGAACCTCAGGCTAAGGGGTGGGCCCGGTGGGCTAGTCTCCCTGAAGGGGGGGATCACCCGCTGACCATGCGGCCGAGCCCACGAGCCGGCGTGGGCGTTATCGGCCGGCTGCTTACGCTCAGCAGCAGGCCAGCTGTGAAAACGGGACTGTCGAACTCTGTAGCGAGCCACCTCGCGCTCCTGCCCGTGGGGACTGACGGAACACACTGGCCGCCCGTGGAAGGCACATGGCATTCGTTTTTCACCGCGTTACGTCCTTTGCTAGCCCAAACCCAGTTCCGAATACGGGCCTCTCTGCACACCCGTAGTGCCCTACGGCTGCCCGGCCTGGAACACCAAAAAGGGCAGTTCGCCCACTTCTTTCTTTGCCCTGCATCACTGTGCGGGATGCGCCAGTCGGGAGCTCTCGAGCAGAGGGGAAAGGACCTTTCAACGCTCGTTATTCTGATGCAAGGCCCGGCACTGGGGGCTGGCTTGGGCTTGGGGGCCGTTGTTTTTTTCTTTCAATTCTTCTCATAAATGTCTTTCCACATCAAGGCCTCGAGGCGAATCGGAGCTACTGGAAATGCAGGGCAGGGTTTGCTCTTCAGGGAGAAGGGTCTGGGGAAGCGGCGATGCTGGAGGGAAAGGACCCGGAGTGTCTGAAAACTCGCTTCCCGTCAGCAGTCAGGCGAGGTTAGCAGCAGACGCATTACAGGGCCCGCTGGGGCCCAGCCGGGAGAAGGGCTGACAACCAGGGGGAAGGGGAGATGGGGGCTCAAGAACAGATCTGATGGAAGGAAAGGGACGGATTCCCCTCCCCTCCTCTGTGTGAGCGCTGGGGATTGAGTGGTTAGCCCTATACATCTATGGCTCTCTGGGGCTGGCACGCCCAGAGAGATCTCCCCCTGCCGACTATTGCGCTGAGGGGGGCTGGCACCTCTAGGGCTTTTGTGATCATACCAGCTGGCTCGGATCTGTGGCTCGGGCACTTCTCGGGGCACGGCGTCCTAGTGTCTGGGCCAGGCAGTTAGGCGTTTCCCAGGGCCTCCGCATCCTCTTGACCATGGTGCCAAGTGGCTTGACGTGCCGGGAGCCCAGGATAATTGCACCAGTGTTGTTTGGCTGAGCAGGGGGGACTGTGCCCATGGATCAGCTGGGGCCGCAAGTACCCAGAGGCCAGCCGGGCATTCCAGCAGCTGGCCGCAGGCTGAGTGACGCAGCCCGGAACTCAGCGCCCTCGAGAAGGACGGGTTTTAAGCCGCCTTCACTGAGTTCATGCCCTCCGGTTCCCTGGCTGCTCCGGGGGCTGAAACAGGCCCGGTGGAACCTCCACAACCCACCCCATGGGTGTCAGGGCCACCGAACAATCCCCCACATGCTGCCCACGGGCCAGAGCTTGCAACGGGGCCTGCGCAGGACCACACATGCCTGCAATAGGGGAATTCTGCCCCAGCCAGCTCGGAGGCGGTACAGCCCCTGTCCCCCTCCGCAGCAGCGTGTGGGACGAGAGCCCCTTCCTGAGCCCTTGGATTGGCCCTCGGTGGGTCCTGCTCTAGGGAGCTAACGGGGACCAGATGATGTGAGGAGTGGAACAGGGGTGGGGTTCCCAGCTTGTCGCTGCTGAGCTGAAATCCACGACGAGGCATTTCAGAGGCAGCCGATCCCCCTCCTCGTTCTGCCTGGAAAATCAATCCTTCTCCATCACTGGCTGGGGTGTAACGAGATTGCAGTCTCTGGGCCTTTGTCTCCCCAGCCCCCTCGTCTGCCAGGAGCCCCAGCGCAGAATGGCCTTCTACGATGATTTCTCTAAAATCTAATCTCTGCCTCAGACTTCATAAATAATCCGCTCTGCTGCTGAACCAAGGGGCGGAGTAGAAGTGACTTTGGCAGGTCGGGGCCTGGGGCAGCAAGCGTGAGCAGGTGCGCGAGGGTGGGAGCATATGTGCCCAAGTGTGATGTGGCGTGCAAGGTTGTGTGCACCTGCACCTGTGCTGGGATGAGTGGATGTGCAAGGCGGTGTGCACCTGCACAAGCACCTGTGCAAGGGTGAGTGGGCGTGCAAGGTTGTGTTCACCTGCACAAGCACCTGTGCGGGGGTGAGTGGACGTGCAAGGCGGTGTGCACCTGCATAAGCACCTGTGCAAGGGTGAGTGGGCGTGCAAGGTGTGTTCACCTGCACAAGCACCTGTGCGGGGGTGAGTGGACGTGCAAGGCGGTGTGCACCTGCATAAGCGCTGGCAAGTGGGCACGCTAGTGTGTGAGGGTGTGAGCAGACGTGCAAAGGTGAAATCATCTGTGCAAGAGCACAAGCAGGTGTTCAGGAGTGTGAGCTCGCGGGTGCATGTGGACATGTGTGCGGGCAAGTGCTGTGTATGGACTCATATGTATGTAAGGTGTGGATCTCAGCTTCTGTACTGGGTGGTGATTATGTGTGTGACCATGTCCCTGGGGGGGTGTATACATGTGAGCAAGCCCTGGGTGGAGTGCAGGTGTGTGAGCAGATGCAGGATTGTGCATGCACATGCAGGACTGTTTGTGCAAAGGTGTGAGTAGTTGGGGGGTGATTTTGAATTATGGAGTGTGTGTGAGTGAGTGTGTGTGTGTGTGTGTGTGCACATGTATTATAGAGAATTGAGGTAGAAACCATGCATTATCAGACCACGTGCCCATCACCTCTGCCAATACCTGGCTAGTCAGAGAAGGAACCTAACCCCAGCACTGAGCCAATCTGTTCAATGGGGGAAATTCCTTCCTAACCTTCTGCCCTGAAGCCTGAGCGCTGGTTGCTCACCTCTCCTCACACGGAGCTAATGATCGGAATGTTGGCCAGCCCTTTCTAAACCCAGCCACAGTCACTGGCAAGATATCCTGCAGCAGGGAGTCCCGAGGGTTGGCTGGATGCTACATATTTCCTAGACTAGATGACCCTGGCGTTTCCTTCTAACCCTATGATTCTATATCATATTGCCCTTTAATTTAATGTAATCAAGTTGCTCCATGCTCTTGGATCATGGGACAGGCAACAAAGGAGGAGCCGATGAATCTGAATGGATGAATGAATGACTGGGTGTGTGGCTGTATGGAGGTGATGGGCCTAGGTGTGTGGCAGTGAGCACATCCTGTATGTGTCTGCCTTGTGTCTGTTGGAGTGGAAGTGTGTGTAAGGGGATGTGTTGGGCTGCGGGTGTGTTTGTGTGACTCTTGGGGGGGTGTACATGTGTGAGACTGTCTGGGGGAATACAGGCTTGCGGATGCTGGGGCTGTATGTCTGTGTGGTGCATGTGTGGGTGTGGGTGCACGTGTCTAGAGGAGGGGCACATGCATGTGCTGGCGTATGTCCTACAGAGCTCAGGTCTGTAATGCAGTATATGGCCTTTGGTCTGAATCCTCCCTTCCCGCCCACACAGCTCATTGCACAGATAAACCTGCCTACGCCCGCATCATCCCCCCAGACTTCCCCGCAGCAACATCCAGCCTCCTCCTCCATCCCAGCTAGCTCCTGGGGAGAGGCTGTCTGCAGAGAGGCGTGGGGTGACAGCATGGGATTTTGAGTGGTTCTGTCTCCCATGGCCGATAGCGTGGCCCGTGGCTTTGTTTCCTGGGTTTACAGGCTCCCAGCACGGCCGGCCGTAATGTCACGGTTTAATATTTATGGTGCCAGTTTCCTATAGCTTATAGAAAACGGGACCCGATCGCTGTTGCTAACCATTGGCATTCGGGAGCGGAGGCACAGCTTATAGCAGTGACCTTTAGGCCTTTACATTCCAGGAGCAATAAACAGCTCCCTGCTCCTGCGGAGCCCTTCCACGGCTCCCCTGTTCCCTCTGGCTACGAGCGCCTGGGGCCTTTTGTGTCGGCCCTTTCCCGGCTGCTGCCTTCAGGCACCTGCTGGCAGCTCCCATTCGCTGACCTGGGAACAGTGAATCTCCGGGCACAAACTCTGGGGGCATCTTTTATTCCTCAGGTATTCGACAGGCCAGATGAATGTGAGTCACTGCGCAGCACTGCTACGGGAAGCTAGGACCCGCCCGACTGGATCAGACCCTGGCTCCCTCTATTTAGGCTCCCGTCTCTAACAGTGACCCCCGCCAGCTGCTTCCAAGAAAGGGGCAGTGAGGGGGTAACCTGTCCCCTGGGGACGTTCCCTCCTGACCCTCAGCATTAGAGCTCCACTCATGCCCTGAAGCAGGAGGGTTCAGCTCCATTCCAAGAGACCTGAGTTTGGATCTTAGCTGGTTTATGGCCTCCCTGAGCCCCTCCGTCCCATGGCAGAGCCCGAAGTCATTTCCCGTCAGCCCCCTTGAGAGAGGATGCAGGGTTAGGTGGATGTGGGGCAAGGAGTCTCGATGTATTCTCATGCCAAGGCACACACGTCATGTGCCCTCACACAACAGGACACGGTCTGCTCTCATTCACCTGCGTTCCCATTGAACGCCAAATCCACAGACTGTCTGAACGGACCTTACGTGTGCTGTTACACTGCACTCCTCCCCCGGGGCTGATGCTTACGCACACACACACACACACACCGCAGACATACTGTACATGCACAATCCATACACACACATACGCCACAGAATACTGTACATGCACAATCCATACACACACACAAACAGGCACACACACTCTACACACACACACACACACACACACACATACAGACTGCACACACACACACCCCACAGACATACTGTACATGCACAATCCATACACACACACAAACAGATACACACACACTCTACACACACACACACACACACTGCACACATACACCCCCCACAGACATACTGTACATGCACAATCCATACACACACATGGTACATACATACTCTACACACACACACACACACGTACTTTACATGCACTATCCATACAGGGACATGGCATGTACATTACACACACACACACACGCAGCTACCCATGCATATGCTGGCAAACATTTCCTCCCTTTGATCTCAACACCCTCCATTCAGCCTCCCTCTCCTCTGCCCCCCATTGCTTGACGGGTTCCAAGTCTCTGCCCCTCACAGCGCTCCCTGGTGTGAGCGCTGGGCAATGACCCACACAAGGCTCCCTGCAATATTGAACGTTAGCATTCAGTGCCTCGCTCGGAGACGCTGCTTCCAAGACCCTGAGGCTTCCCACTCCCCCCCCCCCCAGAGCCTTGCGCCTGTTGTGTCTGGCATTCGCAAGCCCTTTCCTTGGTACCCAGCATATCCGTTTAATTTTCATTTTGATGGGCTGGCTGGGGCCGGACTGCAGCCTCCTCCTCACGCTCTGGCCTTGTTTCAATTTTATGGGCTTTTTCTTGCTATAAATATGTTTTTGAGAGCCCCATTTATCAGGTTCTGCAGCTATTGAGTCAGAGGCTCCGATGCGGCCGTGGCAGGTTGAAATTGACTTGTATGATATTAGAATTGCTATTGATTCCTTCGGCACCTTGCAACGTGCCGAGCTTCATGACCTGGAGCCAGGGCTCGGCTTGCCTTTTTTCTCCTTTTCTTTCCCTATTCCGCCCGCATCAGAGCCTGCCCTCCTCCTTGTGTGTGGACAGGACCCCTGCTGGGTCTGAACAGGACTGACCCACTGATGGTTCTGATGAGGAAGCTGGATCGATGGAGCCAGCACGTGGCGCCTGGTTTCTAAGCTGCTAAAGACCAGATCCGTTCTGAGCCTGTTAGATGCTGTTTGGGTCAGAACCAGAACTCTGCCCAGCGAGATGGTGACTTCAGGCAATTGAAGCAGGTGCTCCTTAACTTGGTTCTCTGACCCCACCCGCCAGGGGCACTCACTGGGTGGATCCCCACATACACTGAAACATTCATGGATCAGAACTTGACACCACCTGCATGGCAAGCTCTGGATTCCTCTTCCCTGGTTCTGTCTGCTGAGCAAGGCTGCACTGTTCAGCTCCAACCCCCTCCCAGGACCTGCTCGAGGTGGGATGCTGAGTTTTGGGGGGGTAGCTTAGCAGGGTCCCCAGCCCTGCACCCTGGCTCTGCATCAATGCTGACTTCTCACTGCGGAGATGTATAATAATGAGTTAAGCAAGATGGGCCCTTCCCCCTGCCCCATTGAACTCAGATCCCCGGAGACACTGCAGGGACAGAAAGACACCAGAGGAGGAGTTACCCCCAGAGGAGCTGAGCAGCCTCATGCACGGAGCCAGAGAGCCCCCATTGCATCTGGAGCCCCCGCTCTTTATGAGGCTTATAGAGTCATAGATTCTAGGACTGGAAGGGACCTCGAGAGGTCATCGAGTCCAGTCCCCTGCCCTCATGGCAGGACCAAATACTGTCTAGACCATCCCTGATAGACATTTATCTAACCTACTCTTAAATATCTCCAGAGATGGAGATTCCACAACCTCCCGAGGCAATTTATTCCAGTGTTTAACCACCCTGAGAGTTAGGAACTTTTTCCTAATGTCCAACCTAAACCTCCCTTCTTCGGCTAACAATTGCAAGCTGGGAGCAGAGGGAGAAAGAAGTGGGGTGACCATCAGGGATGAGCGCTGCTCAACACCCAAGACTTTGGCCGGAGTGAAACTCTCTGATCCTGCCAAACCGGGGCCGGAGAGCTCCTGGAGCCCAGGCCTCTCCTTGGGGTTCGCTGCAAGAGCAGGGGCTGCACCCCAGTGACGGGCATGATCCCGGCTGAGGGGCAGTGGTGCGTTCTTCAGCCTCGCCGCCCCTCTGCGCTATTCCGTGGGAGACGAGCCCCTAGCCGGGCTCTGCATGGTGCCAGGCCAGAGCAGGGGATGGGTGGCGCACTCAGCAGCCCCTTCCATGGCTGTGGAATCCAGGCCAGGACATAAGGAGACCCCATGTGGTGACATTAGATAGGGCAGGCTGGGAGCTACGGAGCCAGAGAGAGCCCCAGGGTGTGTCTGTGTCCCCTGGGAGGGGAATGTCTTCCTGCCCAGGGGCCTTGAAGGGGGCAGAGAAGAGTTTTGCAGGAGAAATCAGTCCCCCAGACCTCCCAGCAGGAGGAAAGGAGAGATGCAAGTTGCAAGGGGGAAGCAATGGATGGTACCAGCCCAGCACCAACAGCTGGAGCTGCACAGTCAGATACAGGGGAAGTAAATATATGGCAAGCGAAGCAACCCCGTGGGAAACCTCCCCGCGGATTCCGGGTTTGGGGTGAGGTGGCTGGGCCGTAGAGCATTCTCTAGCCATTCCCCCGCTCCCCCAGCCAGCGCCAGAGACTGGGAGGGTTGTTTTGATTGTATTTCAAAATCAATCTGGGAAAAGCACAGATTTCAAACCAGGGCTGGAGACCCCGCCAGCCCCTCCGCTGCTCTCTCCCCAGGCAAACGGGAACATGGGCCTCTCCCGGGGCAAATCCTCAACGAGGGTGCATGCGGTGTAGACCCCCAAAGGGTTAATCTCCTGTGAAAGGCGGACGCTGAGGGTCGTATCGCAAAATGTCGATAGCTTGACAATAACAATCCACTGCTCTCTCGGTTCTGTCCAAGGAGCCTCGTTCATTAATGCCGCCGCAGCGCACCCCGGGCAGTGGGTCAGTATTATTGGCCCCCTGACAGAGATGGGGGGAGCTAAGATTAAATGCCTGCTCCTTTAAACAGCTGAGCACACCCCTGTGGGTGTGGAACTGCTAGCAATGAAGGGGGGGGGGACTCTGTCCCCTCTGTTCTTCCCTGGTGATGTTTTCCCTTCATCTAAAATAAAAGCCAGTTCAGCCTGACAGTGCAGCGTTTTGCTCTTTGCGGATGGAAACGGGGCAGAGGCGCCTTCCGTGGCATATGGGGGCTGCACCCTGACAGGCCTCGCTATTCAAGCGTGGCCAGAAGGGGAAGGTTTCCTTGTTAAGCATTTGCTGTTCAAGATTTACAGAGCGTTAAAGACTGGAAGTTCTTTGGGGCAGGGACCAACTTCTTGTTCAGTGTTTGTGCAGCACCTGGCACAACATGGCCCTGGGGCGTGGCTGGGGCTCCTGGCACGCCAGCGATACACATCATCAATCCGAACAATAAAGGACAAACGTTATGTAGTAAAGCTGGTTGGGAAATTTTCAACCCAACAGTTTTTTCACTGGAAAATGCAGATTCAGTGGAACGGAACCATTTTGCAGAAAGAGACCTGTCCGGACAAATCTGGTCACATGATTCTCTCTCTCCGGCCCCGTGAATCCTTGGTTATCTAGACAAAGTGGAACAGCTCCCACAGGAGAGCTTGGCTCTATAACTTGGTGCTTAGGGCGCTCCCCTGGGGTGCTCTGAGCGGGCGTTTCAACTGGGCTGTCCCACATTGCAGGTGAGCGGGCCGACACTGGGCCATTGGAACAGAGTTTGTTCTTTGTCCAGCGTTTCCAAAGCTCTTGGTTTCAGTCCCATGCAGACCAAAACAATTCCAACACCTCAACATTTTTCATGCAATGGAATTCTTGTTTTCCAGCCAGCCCTGTTCTGTAGCTCTTTTAACAAAGATAACAATACACTCCTCTGCGAAGGTATCTGTCTATCCAATGTGGCCACCCACCCATCCAGCTGTTGGAGGTGTTTGCAGCGTGCCCATTATCACAGGAGCTGGGTGCCAGGTGTGCCACTGACAGGTAGAGCTGGTCAGAGTTAAAAACAGCTATTGATGATCATTTATTTCCCAGATTGATAGGAAAAATTGAGCAATAATTTATCGGAGATATATTCTTTGACCCGCTGTGAAGCTGGGCAAATGGTGAACTAAACGGCTCACAAAGAATTTATTTGTCAGTTTATGAGAACAAATTCATACAATAAATTATGCGTGACTGGTCCAGCCAGCTCTGCTTATGGACTCGAGCCAACTGCTAGCTATTAGAGATCAGGATGGGACCCGCTGGGGGATGGGGAGGAGCAGATTCTCCTACCGTGGGGGTCCTTGGTGCTGGCCACTGTCAGAGCTAGATGGACCTTGGGTCTGAGCCAGTCTGGCCGTTCCTATATTCCTATGCGAGCCGGATCTATTGGGGGCAGGGGGTTCAAAACTGGACTCCTGCTACAGTTGTTGTGCTAACACACTTCTGTGCAGAGAGGCAGTGTGGTGTAGTGGGTAGATCACTCTAGTAGGACCGAACTAAGGCTGCCAGCCATCCAGTTTTCACCCGGACAGTCCGGGTTTCGGCTTGTGTGTCCAGGTGCCATTTGACCAGCCCTGATGTCCGGTTTTCTGGATCTTTGAGAGAAGAGAAGGTGAAGGGGGTGGGGCCTGGTGAAGGGGCAGGGACTTGGGGGAAGAGGTGAGGCAGGGGGTGGGGTCTTGGGGGTCTGGTTAACAGCCATGAGAAAGGTGGCAATCGTAACCGAGTCCCAGCTCTGGCGCTGACCCACTGGGTGGCCTGGGGTGATCTATTTCTCCTCCTGCTCTTTGTCTATTTAGGTTGCAAGATCGTTTCGTCTCTTACAAGGAGTGTGTGCCCGGGATTCTGAGAGCATCTGAAGCAGACCCCAAAAAGCCTACCGCTCCCAGATTTGGATCTGAACCAAGGCCATAAGGGAAAGTTCAGATCCTGAGATACGTGGAGGGGGACAACAGTCTGAACCCGGGAGGCTCCGTACCATGCAGGTTACCCCACAGCGACACAGGGCCGGAGTCCTGGTGGTTCCCATGAAGGGGCCTGCAAAGAACATGGATTGAAGGTTTCAGGATGAGGCGGGAGACTGCGCTAAGACCAGGGGAGGGAAGGAACAGTCTACTCAGTGCAAAGCAAATTTCAGCCCTCGTTACAGGGATCCCCCTAGAGAGGCAGCTGATGAGCCGCTGCGAACCCCTGAGGCCTGTCCCTTTAAGGTAGTTAAAGCCATGATTGAACAGCTGGGAGACAGACTGCACCAATCAGTAAGAATCCAGCCCTAAGTAAGCCTTAAAGAGGGAGCGTTTTGCAAGATCATCCCTTGAACGTTATAACAGCCGAGCTGGCCCAAAAGGCACGTGTCATTACTCGCCCGGCTGGCTGCCACTCAGCAGTTACCCGGCCCAGCGGCTTTACGGGCGCTGGGGAAAAGCCAGGATAGGTTAGAAAAGAGGAAGGGACTGGCGGGGGTGGAGTGGCCGTTACACACCAGACCACGTTCACTGCCAGGGTAAAGGGGCACAAAATCCTGGTCTCCAATGGGCTGATGCCAGCTTAGGCCAGAAGCAGATCTAAGCCACGTGTCGTCTCCAGAGCAAAATGCCGCCCAAAAGCACCCCGCACCTCAGTTGGGGATGGACCCCCACTGGCCCAGCCAACGGCAGGAGAAGTTGAGCTGGTCTGAACTGGGAGTCAGCCCCCGCCAGCCCCCCTCCAGTCCGGCTGAACTCCAGAATGAGCTGGGAGTGTGCAAAGTGTTTGAAATGCTACTGAGAGCCGGGCCATACGCGCGTGCTGGCGTTTATATAGCAGGGGAGGACCTGATGGGTGGGCTGGCTGGGGAAGAGAGACGAATCCACTCTCCTTTGCCAGTTCTCGCTCTCACAGGATCCATTTGCCCTTGGTCTGGGAGTTCCCAATACAGACCCCCATCTGGATCTGAGCTCGGTGGGGTCTAGTTTAGGGGGAAAGGTTCCTGAGGGGCAAAGTCCAGCAGTTCTATTTTCTCCAGGCTAGTTCACCAGGCCCTAGTTTTCTGAGCAATTGGAGATGGGGCTGGCACTGCGGAGAGGGACAGGTGCATACCAGAGGCGAAGGGGCTGCTGGAGAGAGCTTGTTTCCATTGCAGAAACTCACTGCAGCTTCGGAAGCCGCTTGCCAAGCGTCTTTAATGAAAGAGATGCTGGGACCACCTGTCTGGCTTCACATGGAACTTGCTGAGCCGTGGCCGTCTGGAGCTGTATTATTGTTAGTATTTGTATTGAGCGGGCGCTCAGGAGCTTCAGTCATGGACCAGACCCCACTGTGCTCGGCGCTGTACAGACCCAGAACAAAAAGCTTCTCCCTGCCCCCAAAGGCTTCCAGTCTGAGAAAATTCCAATGTTCCGGCCGTCATGTTCTGCTCTGGAGGAGAAGATGGAAAATAGGAGCAGAGAGAAGAAAATGTCCAATGGGGGGAAACAATAAGTAATGGAGCGGAGAGAAGGAGAAGGAAAAGTTTGGATAAAAAGATTGAGCAGCCACTGAGCCGGACAAGCTTGGAGGGAAGGCCTTCCCCCGCTAATGCGTCCAAGGCTGTGCCAAGAGAGTGGCTTTGGACCAGGGGCTCTGGATTCAGTTCCTAATCTGCCACCAGTTCTCTGTATGACTTTCAGCAGCTCACAGACTGGGTGGTTTTCAAAAGAGCTCCATTTCTTGGGTGCTGAGTTCTTCTAAAAATCCGACCCCAGTCGGGGTGCTGAAAATCTAGCCCTTGATTTCTCCTTGCCTCAGTTTCCCTGTCTGTGACATAGAGGGTTGATAATGCACCCCTACCTCGCAGGAGTGCAATGAAGGAAAAACCTAGACATGCTTGTGAGGTGTTCAGGTCACACACTGATCGGGGCCAAAGTCTCTAAGAAACATGCATGGTTTGGGCTGTGCATAGAACATTCAGTTTTTCATTTGCATTAGTTTTGTGAACCCAAAAATTAATCTGCAAGTTTGCTGCAGGCCCCTTCCTGGAGCTTGGATTGTCTTTCATTTTCCACCTCTTGCAAACTGCCTGTGGTGTATTGAAAACTGTATTAAAATTGTGATCTGTCACTTTAAATTCTCAGGGGGTTTCCTGGTTCTGCTTGTGAGCAGGTGTTTCTGTATGAAAGCATCTGATCAGAGTCAGTTCAGGAGACAGCCAGCGTAGAGTAAGGTGAGCTGAGTTGTGCCATGCTGTGTTAGGGAGCAGCCTGCTTTGTCTCTCTCTCTGCTTTGGGGTTCTTGTTTGTTACTGTTGGGAATGTTAGGAAATAAAGTTGTGTTACATTGCAGCCTTCCACCCAGAGGATTTATGATTTTAGCGAACTTCTCGGTGTGACTGCCACGGACCATAACTAACTGCACCTGGTGGGAATGTATTTCCACCACTCCCTACTCCTGCTCCCCACATCTCCAGCAGAGAGGAGTCCAGGGTTCGACTGTGACAGCCAGGATGAATGGGAACTCAGCCGCAAGAGGCACGTGTCAGGGTGAGGTGTGTGGAGGAGGCAACCACAGAGGTCTTTGGCCCCATCACCCATAACCAAACCATGACAAGGGAAACCAGAGGGGGCGGGACACTCTGCGGAAGGTTCCTTTCAGGGCAAATTTACTGGGACACAAAGGTTTGGTCAAGTAGAAGAATCAGAATTGAAAGAAAGTGCTTGGAGGGGAGGAAAGGAAAGCTGCCAGCGTATTTTCCCCTTGAGTAGGGACGGATGAGCCAGCTTCAATAGGAATCGGCCTGCAGCTCAGAGAGCTAACGACAACGGGCACCGGAAACAAGTTTTGGGGCACTGCATTGTCATCCAAATCTTGGATTTCAAACCATAGAGGGGAAAGGTCGGCTATTCTAGGAAGAGATTATAAAGCTACTGCTCCCCTTCTGTAGAAAGAAAGAAAGAAAGAAAGAAAGAAAGAAAGAAAGAAAGAAAGAAAGAAAGAAAGAAAGAAAGAAAGAAGGTGTTTGGATCTTTTTTTTCTCACTTTTTTTTTTAGAGTGTCTCAAAAATAATCCATTGAAACATTTGGTCAGTGAAAAATGGCTTTTCCACTGAAACAAACATTTTGCACTCCAGTTGAAATTTTCCATTTGGGGATCCCGTCCCCTTCCCCCCAACATCCCTCTTCCCATGGAAATAAAGGGAGAGAAAAGAGAGAAAGGGGGGACAAAGTAAAGAAACAAACCTTGAACATTTTTCAGTTTTCATGTAATCAGAATGAAGCGGGAAATGCCATGAAAAATTTTGACCAAAATTACAATTTTGGAATTTTCGTTTTGTTAGGAATGCTTCATGGAAAACACGTCCTTTCAAACAATCTGTCTCTCTCTCTGGAGGTGTGTAGCTTACCTGTAACCTCAGCACCACCCGTTCCTACTCTCATTATTTATGTGTATTGCAGCAGCATACAGGAGCCCCACTCATGGGCCAGAACCCCATTGCTCTAGATGGGCTACAAACACAGGGCAAAAAGACAGTCCCTGCCCCAGAGATCTTACCAGACACTTAACCCTGGTCAGTTTCACTCCTATGAACAGGGTTGAGTCATTGGACCAACCTGGGATCAAGAAGGAATTTTCCCTCCAAGTATTTTCTAAGCTTCCCTCCTGCCAGCCCGAGAACCGAGATACTAGTTTACTCCTGTCTCACCTGCCTCGTCCTCTGCCCTAGGGTCAGTCAGCAACCCCATGCCGTGAGGGCCATGAAAAGTCAATCACTTGCACCCTGACCAATCGGGATGCCTGCAATCTGTGGCCATGGAGAAACTGGCTGAGGGTACATCTACACACACACAGGTGTAATTTCCAGCTCAGGTGGACATACCTGCACTCGTTCTAATCGAGCGAGTGCGCTAAACAGCAGCAGCGGGACGGACTAGCTGCCCTAGGTGAGCAGCTAGAGCATCAGACAGGAGCGTAATCAGGTAGCTCGCCCATCCCGCTACACTGCTACTTTTAGCCGGCTACCCAAGCTGGGCATGCTCCATCAGTGGGTACGGGAGAAGTGAGGGATCATTACACACACTCCGCCTCCTGTGTAGACATACACTCAGCTGACCCGGACAGTGGTCAAACGACAACGAAAAGGAAGCAGCCCCATGTCTGTCTGTTTCCAGGAGCAACGTTATGGATGAACAAAAAAGAGACCTGGATCTCAAAACAGTTTATTTGGAGTCAGGACTGGTTATTGATCAAGGGGAAACATCCGCGTCCTCCGCGCTGACCCAGGATTAATTTATGTTTGTCTGAAGAAAGCTAATTAAGTCTGTTTGAGAGAAAGTTAACTTTAATGCCGTGATCTAGTCGGTATTAAGCAGCTGCCAGAGAGATGTGGAAGCAGCTGTTTGAAGGGCCTGATCCTGCTTTACCTGCTTATCGTCATTTTGTGCTTATTATTTGTTGCATAAAGAGACTCAAATGGGGAATGAGTGTGTCTGTGTGTGTGTGTGCGCATGTGTGTGTGTGTGTGTGTGATGTCAGCCTCTAGTGGGGGCACACAGAGAAGATAAATAACTCACTACTGCTGCGAATCGGCTAGCAGGGATCCCTTCTAACTCCAGTGGCTGAGCCTGTGTTTTGGGAGCTGAAGGTTGGGTCTCTTCTCTGCAAGCCCCCGGGGGTTAGAGATGCTGTCCGGGGGTCACACACACACACGGGTAGTCTGTAAGGGCCACTCGACACGCAAACATGGCCTGCAATCGTGAACTCAGCTTGAATTCCCACCTTCCGGTGCACGTCTCGGTGTGGCCTCTTATTGCACAAGGAAAACGTTCTATTCTGATTTAACTTAAGTAAAAACCCCACGAAAGCGAAATCAATATAGGATCTGAAGGAGGGGTGCCCACACGCAGACTGCCACCAACGTAACTAAGTGTGAATTCAAGCCGATTCGGTTATTTCAGTGCAAGTTTGTGCGTCGATTAACCCTAAGGAAGTCAAGTCCCTATTCATCTTGGACCCCATTTTGCAACCCTTACAACCACTAGCCCATGCGTGGAGGGGATCATCGACATCAATGGGGCTATCCGCCTAGCGCGAGTGAGGACTGGGTCCTCGGGCCTTTATAGGTCAAATCCAGCACCTTAAACTCTACCCAGGATCGATCTAACCTTCCCCCCCCATACACACACTGGTCTTCTGGGACAGTCCTAGCTAACACCTGGCCCAGATAGGTGTGGCAAGGTCCTGCTCTGGAAGGAAAAGCCCCATCGTCAGCACAATGGGTGCAAATAGGTCTAAGGGAGGCTAAGTATAAGGGAGTGGAAGTTAGTGTAAGGGGCTGGGGTGCTTTCGCATCCACAACCTTCTCCATTGCCTCTGAATCTGCCCCAGAGACTGCAAATGAGGCCATGCAGGGTTAGAGCCAGAAACAAAACCCGGGGGCCCTGACATCGTCCCCTTCCCTGCTCTAACCACCGGCTGCCTACGGCACATGCACCCACTGTCCAGAGGAAGGAGAGTTCTTTACAGCACATGATGTTTGCAGACAGCAGTGCTCCGACCAGCTTCTGCGTGACGCTGAGGCGCCCACCCCAACCAGTGCAAAGTCCCAGGCTATTGGTCGTTGTCTCGCCCCTGAGATGGGCTTTGCTCATCTCCCGGCAGCATCCAATGGGATGGTTCCAGTGGCTTGACTCCTTGCACTGCGCAGCATCATGGATGGTCCAACAACCACATCCATGACACTCCTCCGCTTAGAGCAGAGGTCCCCAAACTGAGGGGTGCGCTTCCCTATGGGGCGAGGAGGAGCATTTGGGGGATGTGGCGGGTCTAGGCCAGCCTCCACAGGGGGCAGGAAGGGAGCGCCACCCAGCCCAGCCCTGACCCTAGCTCCCGGCCCCATGCCTGGCCCCATCCCCAGCCTTGGCATGGCTCTGCTCCCGTCCCTGCCCCCAGCCTTGGCCCTTGGCTGGGGCACCCTTCCCAGCGCCAGCCCCGGTCCCGGTCCCGCTCCCAGCCCCACCCTTTAGCCTCAGCCCTCTTACCCCTGTCCCTCCCCCCCCCCTCCCCGGGAGCTGCAGGCCCCCTCTCGGCTCGGGGGGCGCAGACAGGGGTAAGGGGATAAGGGGGAGCGTGACCCTCAAAAGTTTGGGGACCACTGGCTTAGAGATTATACGTGCCCCCCATTACCATAGTATGTGAGCGCCTCACACCCTTTAACGTAACCTCATCAGACCTCTGTGCGGCATGGCCATGCTATTATCCCCACAGGCAGGCTAAATGACTTGCTCTAGGACACACAGGAAAGCTGTGGCAAAGCAAGGAATTGATGGCAGGTCTCAGGCTAGTGCCTTAACCATTGGGCCTTCCTCCATCTCCCCGGGGCCTGCTCTTGCCCCTTGGACTCAAGAGCCGCAGAGAGCAACGGGAACAGAGGGAGCTGGCAGAGTCAGGGTCGCTCCCGCCTTCAGCAAATGCTGTGTTTGTTTAACCTAGCGAGGAACAGCCCAAGCCGCAGCTTCGGCCGTGCGTGCAACAGGCCCTCACTTCTCCCATACCCACTGATGGAGCATGCCCAGCATTACTGAGCAAATACGTCCGTCCAGCTCTCTCTGAAGGCTGCCGCTGCTCTACATTTGAGCTATAATTGATGTAAGTAATGAGCATATGAGTTTATAAACAGTTCCCCAGAGCTAATAAAGGCTGAGGCCAGAGCCCACGGCATTCACTCAATGCAATACCCGGAGCTGTTTAGAAGTTACTTACTGCTGCCATCAATTATCCCCATTATTCCACTCCACAAATATTTTATTTATAATTAAAGTGAATCGGGTCTTGTCAGTTGCATTTGGTAAAAGCCTTGAGACAGGCTGGGTTGTTTCATTGCTATTCCCGTGACAGCTGCCAGTCAAGGATGAACGTGGACTTGTCCAGGGAGGAAGAGGAAAAAGGAGGATGGGTGAGGGTGACGCTGTGTTTTGAGCTGTGACCATCAGTTCCCAGTATTATGGAGTGTTCTCCTAAGGCCTAACTCTTACTCAGAGGAAGGATGGTCCAGTGGTTCAGGGCCTATCTTCTGAGACCTGAATTCACTTCCCTGCTCTGCCCCACACTCCCTGGGTGACCTTGGGCAAGTCACTCAGACACTGTGTGCCTCAGTTTCCCACCTGTACTTTGGGGATCGCAGCACTGCACAGGCTGAGGACATTAAAGACGGTGAGGAGCTGCCATGATGGGGACCAGCTTAGCACCTTAGACAGACCAAATGTTGAGCCCACCAAAAGCTTTCGAGATGGACAGGAAAGTGAATCCTGGGGCAAATACGTATTTGTGATACAGGAACTCCTCACTTAACGTTGTAGTTCTGTTCCTGAAAAACGCGACTTTACGCGAAACGATGTTAAGCGAATCCAATTTCCCCATAAGAATTAATGTAAATGGGGGGGGGTTAGGTTCCAGGGAAAAAATTTTCACCAGACAAAAAACTATATATTATATAGTTATACACACAGTATACGTTTTAAACAAACAATTTAATACTGTTCACAGCTATGATGATTGTGAAGCTTGGTTGAGGTGAGAGGGCGGAAGAGGGAGGGATATTTCCCAGGGAATGCCTTGCTGCTAAATGATGAACTAGCACTCGGCTGAGCCCTCAAGGGTTAACACATTGTTGTTAATGTCGCCTCTCACACAAGGCAGCACGAACACGAGGGAGGGGAGACAGCATGGCAGACAGAGACAAACACACACCTTGTGTGTGGGAGAGAGAGAGAAATGCACACTGCCCCTTTAAGAAAGCTGACCCACTCTTAAGTGCATTGTCTTTTTAAGTGGATCAGGAAGTTGAGACAGCAGCTGCTGCCCCAAGCTCCCTCTGTCTCTCTCCGTCCGTGTCCCCTCCCTGCTCTATATGGAGAAGGGGTAAGCGGGGTGCAGGAGCAGGGGGACACCCTGACATTAGCCCCCTCTCCCCCCCCCCACACACACAGCAAGCAGGAGTCTCTGGGAGCAGCTCCAAGGCAGAGGGCAGGAGCAGCACATGGCAGTGGGGGAGGGACAGCTGCAATTGATAGCCTGCTGGTCGGCTGCAGCACAGGGAACTTAGGGGAGCGGGGAGCTGATGGGGGGCTGCCGGTCCACCCTGGTTCCAAGCCCCCACCAGCGAGCTGCAAGGGGCTGCTCTTCCTGCAAGCAGTGGACAAAGCAGGCAGCTGCCAAACGACGATGTTAGAAGGGAGCATTGCGCAACTTTAAACGAGCATGTTCCCTAATTGATCAGCAACGTTAACCGGGACGACTTTCCGTGAGGAGTTCCTGTACTCCCCAACGTGCACGTGGCTGAGCGATGCTGGGAAGGGAACAGCCGGGATGGCGGCTATCCAAGCAGTAGATGGCGGGACGTTAGTGGGTTCCTCCAGCGAGCTCGCCAGGGCAGTGCCAGTTGCCACGTCTCTCTCCCACGTCTTGCGCTGGTTCAGCACTCGCAGGGCACCACTCGAGTCAGACTTTGCAATGGGGCGGAGGCTGCGGTGCCAAGCGATGGTGTGTAGGGTGGGGGGATTCACTGGGCCCTTTCTGACATCGGCATCTGTCACGCTGTGTGGAGGGGCCCACGCTCGTGAGTGGCTGCCTCAGGGCAGACTGTCAGAGACAGGCCAGGCACCCCAAGCTGGTGGCAAATGTGAACTCCTGGATCACTATCGCAGTCTTACCATGGAGTCACAGGCAGTCCCTTTAGACTCTCCAGCCTATCTTGCCAGCCAGGCAAGCTGGACTTAGTAATAAATGGTCACTGATACCAAAAATCACACAATATTCAGGTTGCTTCCAGTCCCAGGAGACCAGTCACTTACCCCAGCTCAACTGGCTCCCTAGATCTCACACCAAAGACAACGCCTGTAGCCAATCCTGTAATAAACTGTCTAAAGGATTATTAACTAGGCAAGAGAAATAAGAGAGTTATTTCCAGGTTAGAGCAAGCAACCATAGGCAAAAATGAGTTGCCATCTAAATCCTACGAGTGACAGAATTGTAGTGATCTGTCAACTCAAAGTGTCTTTCAGGGCGAACCCAGAGGTAACCCCTGGGGTCTCTGGCTTCAGTTTAATGTTTCTGGCTCAGAGTTCAAACAGCAAAGAGATGAAAAATCTTCATGTCAATTATTTTCATTTCCCTCTTCCAGCATTCAGACTGATGGGACGGGGCCTTCTGCACGTACTTCTCTGTGGGTGGATGGGGCAACCAGCAAAGCTTTTGTCTTATAATGGCCCACTTAATTGTGGATAGCATAGGCACCGACTTCTGTTCCCACAGGTGAGTGCTCAACCCCCCCTCTGCCCCTGGCCCTGCCCCAACTCCACCCCTGCCCCGCCCCCATTCCAACCCCTTCCCCAAAGTCCCCGCCCCAACTCCACCCCCTCCCTGCCCCTATTCCGACTCCTTCCCCAAATCCCCGCCCCAGCCCCGCCTCTTCCCCGCCTCCTCCCCTGAGCGCCCCACGTTCCCGCTCCTCCCACTCCCTCCTGGACCTTGTTACGCCACCAAACAGCTGTTTGGCAGCAGCAAGGTGGGAAGCGCTGGGGGTAGGTGGAGGAACAGGTTAGGTGGGGTGGGGGGAGGGGAGCTTGGCTGCCGGTGGGTGCAGAGCACCCACTAATTTTTCCCCGTGGGTGCTCCAGCCCCGGAGCACCCACAGAGCCGGTGCCTATGGTGGATAGTCCTCCTGGATAGGTGGGGGGTGGGAACAATTCCTGTGCCTGGGTTCATAAGTTCAGAGCAAACATTTTCAAAGTTATAAAGCAAAACTTGCATGTTTCCTTATAGCCTGGAATACAGACATTACCGGTGAGATTAATGCAGGCAGCAATTTACAAGTATTTTATAGAGTCTGAACACTAAATCCAATCTTATAAGACTAATACCTAGTTTGAACAAAGCTAGCATACAGGTGAACTGGTCTGGTTTCCAGCTATGAGTTTGTCAGTTCTTAGCTAACGCCTATGGCCTGGGCCAGAGCTGGCACTCGGTTTACCAGCATCACTGCTGGGAAGGAAGATTCTGCCCTCTCAATGCAGCAGCCAATTCCCCTCACGATGCCTTGGGCAGAAGAGAATCCAACTCACCCTCCCCAGCCTCAGTCAGGCCCATGAGGAGCAAAACCACCATGCAGCAGCGCACGCAGAAGAGGTGACTTGAAGACACGCTGGTCTTTGAGTAGAAGGCAGCATCTTGGATGAGAGACAGTATGGTCTAGTGGCTAGAGCCTGCTCAAGAGATCAGAAGATGCAGGTTCTATTCCTGGCTTGGACCATGATCTTGAGCTGGTCCCTTCCTCCCTCCACACCTCTGCTGCTCCTCCCACACTTCATCTGGCTGGTCTATTTACACTGGAAACTCTTTGGGTTAGGGTTATGTAGATGTACAGCTCCTGGCACAACAGGGCCCAGATCTCAGTTATTACCATACTACACCTAATAATCGTTCTTTAGGGCCACCTGCTCTTCCAGTTCTACAGTCCTGGCACATCCGAAACACCCCCAGTCACACCTATGGTCTGGTCTACTCTACAGACCTATATCAGTAGAACTACGTCGCTCACAGGTGAGGAAAAAACCCCTGAGTGATGTCATTATACCAACCTACGCCCCCCATGTAGACAGTGCTACATCTGCAGGACAGCTTCTTCCACCGACATAGCTACCGCCATTCGGGGAGCTGGATTAACTATGCTGATGGGAGAGTTCTCACCCATCGACTTACAGTGTCTTCATGTGTAGACGTGCCCTATCTCTGGACCTTCGGGGGACGTTACAAGTCCAGTCTGTATTACTAGGTGCAATGGAGGGGGAGGGGGAACTACGTAGAGGGCAATCATTTGGTATTTCCGAGGGCCAGGAGAACAAACCACTCTGTTCTTAAGCGGGCAAATATTTTGTACCAAGAGTAAATGCGCAGAGAGCTCCACACCCTCTGTCTGGAAAGCTCTGGAGGAAAGAGAAAGACCAGGACTGCCTTTTATCATGTGTTCGTACAGCACCCAGCACCGTGGGCCCCGATCTCGGCTTGGGGCGTATGGATGCTACAGGAGCACAGATCGGAAACTAACAGCGGTCCTGTTCTTTACATATATTCTCTCCATATATGTGTCATGCTTAGTATATAGGGCAGAGGCTGATCTCATTGACCCCAGCTTGGCCCAATTCAGTTGCCTTTCATGGAGTTACTCCTGATTTACACCCACAGGATAGGGCCAGGTCCGGATCCGATTTACCCAGGTGAATGACGGTGGATTTGTACCAGCGTACGGGCCCTGATTCTGATCAAGCCCATAAACCAGAACCAGATTCTGCCCTCCATCCCAGCCGGGTAAATCCGGGATAACCCCATTGAGCAGCGGAGGAGGGGCGCCCGGGTTTAACTCGCAGGTAGGCGATTTATGGGCATGTTAAGCGGATTACGATGAAACGGCGACTGGATGGGCACGGAGATGCGTTCCGGGGAACGTCCCAACCGCAGCCTCGTCATCCGGAGAGCCGAGCGACATCCATCGAGTCAACAAAAAATCTCCCACCAGCTCCATCTCCTCTTCCCCCTTAAAGCAAACATCTTCATTACAGCTCGGAGTTGTTTAAATAAATGAATTAATATTGACAAACCATCAACGAGGCTAATAAATGATTAGTTAAAGGCATACATACATCACGTTACGGTTAGCACTAGCTGGGGCTTAATTACTTGTGGAGAGGATCCCATTAGAGAAGGTGCTAGATTGCCTTCTCCCTCTGCAGCCACCCCCCTGCCCCTAACCCTTAGGGCCTCCAGGCCTGGCTCCTTGCCCCCTTGCGGATTTCTCCCACACGTTAAAACAGCATCAGCCCAGCCAAATCTCACCCCTCTGCAGAGCACTTCGAACAGCTTGCGCCTGACTGAGTGCAGCTGGGAGACGTACCTGCAGCGCCTCCTGGTGGAACTTCCAAGGCCCATCCCGCTGAAGCGCTTTAGCCAGCAGGAGGCGTCAGCCAAGAGGACAAGGGGGCCTTTAAAGCGTCTCCCATGCTGGAGGGGAATCCGTGCTTGAGGGAGCTGGGACCCTTTCACCAGTTCAAGTCCAGCTGGGCTGTTTTCAATATTGGGCTGTATTAGTAGGAGCGTTGCCAGCAGATCGAGGGAAGTGATTATTCCCCTCTATTCGGCACTGGTGAGGCCACACCTGGAGTATCGTGTTCAGTTTTGGGCCCCCCACTACAGAAGGGATGTGGACAAATTGGAGAGAGTCCAGCGGAGGGCAACGAAAATGATCAGGGGGCTGGGACATATGACTTATGAGGAGAGGCTGAGGGAACTGGGGTTATTTACTCTGCAGAAGAGAAGAGTGAGGGGGGATTTGATAGCTGCCTTCAACTACCTGAAGGGGGGATCCATAGAGGATGGAGCTCGGCTGTTCTCAGTGGTGGCAGATGACAGAACAAGGAGTAATGGCCTCAAGTTGCAGTGGTGAAGGTCTAGGTTGGATATTAGGAAACTATTTCACTAGGAGGGAGGTGAAGCACTGGAATGGGTTACCTAGGGAGGTGGTGTAATCTCCATCCTTAGAGGTTTTTAAGGCCCAGCTTGACAAAGCCCTGGCTGGGATGATTTAGTTGGGAATTGGACCTGCTTTGAGCAGGGGGTTGGACTAGATACCTCCTGAGGTCCCTTCCAACCCTGATATTCTATGATTCTATGATTCTATGAAAGGTTGCTCCCAACTGGTGGCCACTGTTCCTCAGCCCAGCGTACAGGGAGCCAGTGTTTGCCATGCAGGACCCACCAGCACATTTGGCGCGGTCTCGGCAGAGCGGCCGTGGTGTGAATGACACAGAGGGGCTCTCGCTCCCAGAAGGGATCTGTTGAAGGCGAGGATTGAGGCACATGAGCCGGGCTTCGGCCAGCCCTGGGCTGGGTGAACAAAAAGGCCGTGGGACACCAAACCGGGGCAGTGCAGCACCTTTGCCCAGCCAGAAATCCTCCGGCAATCATTGGGTTAACCTCCCGCCCTCGACACACACACTCCCTCCGTCCTGTGACAAAGGCCTTCCTCCGGCGCTGCAGTGTGGCACTGGCAATCTCACGTGTGTGCATTTGTCTGAACGGTCCCCAAGTGTTCAGAGAGACGCCTCCTGCAGGCTGTGTATTTATATGGCCCCTGTTACAGGGGTATGACAGCACCTCACAGCCATGAACATATCTGCCCCCTTGGGAGAAAATGCTGCCGTGCGTCTCTTACAGATGGGCGACTGAGGCACAACGAGACTCGTGGGCGGGCCACAGTGCAATCGGGCGGTATGATTACAGCCTGGAGATCAAAGCGAGCTCAGCTACCAATAGCAATGAAGCCAGGGCGGCATCCACTCGAGTATGTACCCACGGTCCTGGGCAGCTGGGGCTAGCCCTCTGCCACATCTTCATTGCGATTGTTACTCCCTCCTGTTGTTACTCGTCCGATCAAAGCTAGCTCGGGGATGGCTACACGTGCTGCAATCCCACGGGCCAGAGACATCCCCGAAGGGCTGGTCTGCACTCGAAAATGTGATCACCCCAGCTGTGCTGCCCAAGGGTGTGAAAAATCCACCCCCATCCCTAAGCGACGTAGTTAAGCTGATCTAAGGCCCCGTGTAGACAGGGCTAGGTCGATGGAAGAATTCTTCTGTCGACCCAGCTACTGCTTCTCGGGAAGGTGGATTTGTTACCTAAGTGGGAGAACCCCTCCGGGAGCTGTACTAAGTGTCTACTCTGAAGAGCTCCAGTGGGGCAGCTGCGTGACTTTAGTGTTTCAAATGTAGACAACTTATTAACCAGTTTCTTTCCACTCGAAGAAGGTATTTCTTTCAGTCCTGCCCGCACTTGTACAGTCCAGAGAGCTGGGATCCACTTCTCATGGAACACTCATGCTGGCAGAGCGTCGCCTCCGCAATGGATAACGTCTTGTGCCCTGACTTCTTCTCTTATGCAGTCCCAGACCTCGTCTTTTTCCATAATCAGGGCGTTTCGTTACTGTCAGCGCAGCCCTGGGAGTCCCTTATTCAGAGTCTTTTCTTGGGGTCCTTTTGTCTTTGGCTACAGGTACACTTAAGCTGCTCCCATGGCACGGCTGCAGCCTGCACCACTCTAGTGCTTCAGTGTAAACACCCCCTCCAGCGACAGAGAGGTTCTCCCGTCGCCGTAGTTAATCCATCTCCCCAAGAGACAGTAGCTAGGTTGATGGAAGAATTCTGCCTCTGACCTAACTGTCTATACTGGGGGTTAGGTTGGCTTAACTACGCTCAGGGGTGTGGATTTTTCACACCCCTGAGCGCTGCAACTGCCTCATCCTAGCTTTTGTAGTGCAGACCTGACCTTTTTAAATGCTCAGGCCGGCATCTGGTTCAGACTGCGAACACAGGGCTGGGTCAAAAGATGTTGATTGTCCTCACTCGTGATTGAGTTAGCTGAGACCTCAGGTGACGTGCTTCATCGCCAACAATTTTGGACCATAATATTCTCCATATCTCTTAAAATATGCCCTGTATTTCCCAAATCTCACAATACCCATGATGATCAGCTAGTTCTTAGCTTTCAGCAAAGGCCACACACAGCCCCGACTGTGATGAAGTATCGAGATGCTAGTCCAGAGGTGGGCAAACTACGGCCCGCGGGCCCATCCTGCCCGGCCCCGAGCTCCTGGCCCGGGAGGCTACCCCCGGCCCCTCCCCCGCAGCCTCAGCTCGCTCGCTCCGCTGCTGGCGCAATGCTCTGGGCGGCCGGGCTGCGAGCTCCTGGGGCAGCACAGCTGCAGAGCCCGGCCTGACCCGGTGCTCTGAGCTGCACGGTGGTGGCGGCGGCAGCATGGCCGGGCTCCAGCGCCACCAGCCACCGGTGCTCCAGGCTGAAAGGCCGAGCATAGTCGGAACTTGAAGGGACACTGTTAAAATAACAGCCACACATTACAAAGGGAAGTCCCTTGCCAGTGCTACTAACAGTATTATTCAATAATTATTCAAATGGAAGGGAGATGAATAAACTAGCCCTCCTCTCACTGGGGTTATGATTTGTTTCCTTATGACTAATTTATTATTCTTATTAGAGGTGGTCAAAACGGTTCAAGTTTTGATTTGATTTGATTTTTTATTTTTTTGAGAAATTTTTCAGCGGGGAGATCAAATTTCAACCAGGAAAAACCCAGCCCCCTGAAAAATTTCTATGAAAAATGTTCTCAAGATATTTCCATTTTATCAAATTTGAGGGGGAGGGGGAGAGTAAATATGTTTTGAGATTTTTTGCTGTTGTTTTTTTCCAGCTAGATCTGATGATGCTGGTTGTTACTGACCCTCACTGCTCAGTGGCAAGACTAGGCTGGTGTTAAGGGCCCCGTGCAGAGATTGCCTTGGGTGGCATGCCTCCTTCCTTTCTGTTTCACTGACGGGGGCAGGATCGTGTTATGAATAATCCCTAGCTCGTACATTGTGTTTTACATATAGTAGACTCAAAGAGTTTTACAAAGGGGGGGGGTCAGTTTTACAAAGGGAGGGAAACTGAGGCATGGGTGGGTGAAACGACTTGTCCAAGATCACTAGGACCCAGGGGTCCTGAGGCCCTTTCCTGTGCTCTGACCACTAGGAAACACTGGCTGATAATTAATAGATCAAGCCCTTACCTATGCAGATGCAGCTGTACGTACCCATGCAAAATTTCCCCATGGAAGTCAATGGGGTTGTCAGGCTGCCCTGCAGTGGCTCAAGAGCATGAGTCCCAACCTGTGGGCAGAGTGTTAGGAACCAGGGCACAAGCCCCCCATTGGTGGTGAGTTCTATACTTAAATTTTACCAACCAGTTATCAAGTATAAACTCCTCAGGTGCTGTAACAGCCTTAACATGGAGTCAGAGACAGTCCCCTTGGGTACTCCCGTCTGTCCTGCCACCCAGGGGAGCATTGCCTGTGTGATAGCTGGTCCCTTACACCAAGAATCACAGCAATATTCAGGTTACTCCCAGTCCCAAAGGACCAGTCACTTATCCCAGGTCAATTGCACCTTAGACCTCACACCAAGGACAACCCTTGTAGCCAATCCTATAATAAATTACCTACAGATTTTTAAATGTTATTAAAGCTAATGTTAAAAAATTACATAGTACACAGGTTAAGAAAAGAGTTTACTATATGGGAAAAAGAACCAAGAGAGTTATGCACAAGGTTAAAGCAGGTAAACATAGATACAAATGAGTTCCAGTCTTAAGTTTCAAAAGGTAATAGAAGCATCTACGATAAGCAAGTTCTATGTGTCCTTTAGGGCTAACCCAGGCCAAGCACTGAGGTTCTCTTGCTTTTGCCTAGGAAACCTTGCTCCTCGAGTCTGAGCACCATAGAGAGACAGTGCCTTCTTCTTAAGGGTTTTTATTCGCTTCTCCCCATGTGCTCTGAGCTGCAAACTCAGCTGAAGGGGGGAATTCACTTGCAAGACTCACTTCATGGGCAGGGGAGAGTAAACAACAAAGTATTTTGTCCTCTTTAATGTTCCACACGAGTCCATCTGCTGTCGCTGGGCCTTCCGTGTCAGGCAGGACAGAACATCTGCTGGAGACCACACGAGTTAACGTCTCTCTCCTGTCTGGTGTTTTACACAGTTACAGAGGCTCCCAGTGCAAATGCTCAAATGTTCCCTTACAATACGGGACACGGATGTGATGTGTGAGATTAACGCCGGCAGCAACTCACCCGTGTTCCATAAAGTCTAAACACCCAACACAGTCTTAGCATCCGAATCCCTTCTTTCACAATACTAACCCCGGTGAGCCAGACTGATTCCAGCTCCGTGTTTGCCGGTGTTTAGCTGGCCCCGGTCTGCCAGCATCACAGGGGTGTTTTGCCTAAGGTCTCAGTCCGACAATGTTCCCACTTATGCTATTCTAAAGTTAGTCACATGGGTAATGTGTTTGCAGGATTGGGTCCTCAGTCAGCACCGTAAGAGAGAGGGCCCTTTGTTATGCCATGCGATCTGACCCTGCCAACACATCTGACCGAGCATAATGCGGGACACACTCACTGGATCAACTCTGGGGGCAGCTTAGTATGGAGGCAGGAGATGCAGGTTCTGTTCCTGGTTTTGCCGCTAACCTGCTGTGTGACTTCACTTCCCCTCTCTCTCCTCTCCTGTCCCTTGCCTGTTTAGAAGGTAAGGCAGAGACTGTCACCTACTGTGTGTGTACAGCGCCCTGCACTCAGCTGCAGTGTAGATAGCTGCTGCTATCATACAAATTATAACCAGCAATACTACCCAGGGCAGTCAGAGGTCAGGCCCTTCGTTTGCCTGACTGTAAACTACCCAGATCCATGTGGATGGTGATAAAAGACATTGACAAATAAAATAGGCCATAAATAATAATAACAATATCATAAAAATTTCAAATATATTGAAACCCGGCCCCCTCTCTAAATATTGAATTGCTCTATTATTTACACAGCTGCTGATTTTCTGTAAATATTTAATGCAGAATAGATTTCTTTTAAAGCACAAATCTGAACAAATTCCACATTTAAAAATCCATTGCACAGCACAACATAACTTAGGGCCCGATCCTGCCAGCCTCGCTCACACAAGTCATTCTGCTGCCGTCACCTGGGGCCTAGTCCACGGCCCATTGGGATACACCTACCCTGCCTCTGGGAGTGAGCCGCCCAGCCCAGCTCCGCGGGCTTGTGCCAGCAGGACTCGTGCTGACAGAGGTTGTGGATCAGGCTGGAGCTTGGGGTCTCAAGGCTGGGGGGGGTTGGGAGCCTGAGCCGCAACATCAAAGCAATGTCTACACGGCGATTTTTAGCCTGCTAGCACAAGCCTGTGGACCTGGGCTGGGAGGCTCATTCCCAGAGGCAGTGTAGACATACCCTTAAAGTTAATGGAAAGACTCCAATTGACTTCATTGGGCTTTGGATCAGGCCCTAAGCACTCAGATGCTATGGCAATGGGTGCTGGGATAGATAGATAGATAGATAGATAGATAGATAGATAGATAGATAGAGGGGGTGTATAGGGATAGATAGATAGATAGATAGATAGATAGATAGATAGATAGATAGATAGATAGATAGATAGGGTGTCTGGGGATAGATAGATAGATAGATAGATAGATAGATAGATAGATAGATAGATTAGCCTGAGTTAAGTAATGCCATTTCAGACCCCTGTGCCCCTGCAGAACCCCATTCACATCAGGGATCCACCCAGTTGGAACAACTTGTAAGACAAGGGCCTAAGTCAATTCAGTTCCACTCAGGCTGTCCATATATCAACATATATATTAACATCTATTGTCTCATGCAATATCTTTTATATTTTATTTCCTGCGTTTTTTGCATTGCTCTGTGGACATGCCCAAAAAGAAAATCCACTGACGTATGAACCCCATTTAATTCCGTTTAGAATCATAACGCACAATATGGTAATTGATCCATCTAACACATGTGCTAAATGTGACCATTCATACAACTAGCGGTTGGAAAATACATTTCCACATAGGCTAAAGATCCACACACAAACAAACACCCCCCTGCCAGGGGCAGAGTTCTTCTTAAAACTCTTCTGTGCCATGATGACTATAAAAAACTTGACAGTGGTTAAGCCGCTGATGTGCTCAGACCGCAGCCTATCATGCTGAGCAATGTTGTCTCACTGTTTCCTTGAGCTTCCCCGTCGGCCTGTATCCCTCTGTTGTCTCTTGTCTTATACTGAGATTGGAAGCTCACTGGGGCAGGGACCATCTTTTTGTTCTGTGTTTGCCCAGCCCCTAGCACAACAAGGTCCTGCTCCATGACCGGAGCATCTAGCTGCTGCTGCAATAAAACAAAAGAAGAATGATTAATAATTAAGGCTGCGAATCATTCACGGAGGTCACGGCTTCTGTGACTTTCAGTGACCTCTGTGAATTTTGCAGCGCTGGTCCGGCTGACCCCAGGACCACCCCGACAGCTGGGGAAGCCCCGGGGCCAGCCACACCGGCCGCTGCTCTGGCAGCCCCAAGCAGCTGGTCCCTGGTGCTGTCCTGGAGCAGTGGACCGGGACCAGCGGTGGTGGTGGTGGGGCCCCAGGCCGCCCCCGCCCAGATAAGCAGCAGCGGGGCCCCAGGCTGCCCCACGCCTGGACTGGCGGCAGTGGCGGGGCCCCGAGCCACCCACCAGCAGTGGCAGGGGGTCCCGGGCCACATACACCCCACAGTGGCAGGGGGCCCTGGGCCACCCCTCCCAGCAGGGGGCCCCGGGCCACACACACACACCCCAGCAGCAGTCTTCAGGAGCACCCCCCTCCCAGCAGGTAAGATTTAATCACAGGTATTTTTAGTACAAGTCATGGACAGGTCACGGGGCCGTGACTTTTTGTTTATTGCCCATGACCTGTCCATGACTTGTACTAAAAATACCCATGACTAAAACTTCGCCTTATTCATAATAATAACTCAATCCTGGAACGCTGCCTCCTTCAAACAATTGCTATTCACGTGAATTATACCCAGCGTACATTACTGTGTGTGGCAGGAGATGGTACGTGAGCGAAAGGAACAGTGATCACTCTAATAAAAGAATAGAATAATTTATAATAATTATTTCCTAGCAGTGTGACCTTCCCATCCTGTGCACCCAAAACAGCCATCACGTTACAGTGTGTATGGTAACACCCATTGTTTCATCTTCTCTGTGTATATGTATCTTCCTACTGTATTTTCCACTGCATGCATCCGATAAAGTGGGTTTTAGCCCACGAAAGCTTGTGCTCAAATAAATGTGTTAGTCTCTAAGGTGCCACAAGGACTCCTGTTCTTTTTGCTGATACAGACTAACACGGCTGCTGCTCTGAAACCTACCTGGGGACTGAGCCCCTTGGAGCTGGGGCTGTCGCTTCCTGAATGGTTGGAAAGCAGCTAGGACACCACAGGCTTAAGTATGAAGGCTAGCGGTGATGGTGACTGAAGGAAAGCAGGAGGAGCCCCTGAATAAGCTGCTGCCACTAAGAACCCTGACACCAGAGCTGGGCCCTAAGCAACGAACTCAGGGCAGGCCACCAGGTCAACGCAAGCAGAAGAGTGAAATTTCTGTGGTGACCCATTGGTTTCATGACCCACACTGCGGCACATTTAGCCTAGCCAGCACCACTGTCGGCTTTGTCTACATGTAGAAGTTGCACGTGTTTAACTTAAATCGGTTTTAAAATCTATACGGTTTAACGGGTGCTTTAACTAAATCAATTCAAAAGCCAATTTAAATCAAATCGGGTTTCGACAAGGAGCGTGTAGACAAGGCCTTAGTGGTAGCTTCTAGCCCAGGGGTTCTCAAACGGGGGGTCGGGACCCCTCAGGTTATTACATGGGGGGTCATGAGCTGTCAGCCTCCACCCCAAACCCCGCTTTGCATCCAGCATTTATAATGGTGTTAAATATAATTAAAAGTGTTTTTAATTTATAAGGGGGGTCGCACTCAGAGGTTTGCTATGTGAAAGGGGTCACCAGTACGAAAGTTTGAGAACTACTGTTCTAGCCCTTCTTGTTTCCCTTGCTGTGGAGTGGAGGGTGAGTTAGGACTTGCAATCCTGGAGAAATTGACCAGAATAGCTAGCGCGGAATAAGCTATTCCACAATAGCCTTCCCAGAATAGCTGCACCAGGAAACGCACATAGGTTTAGCCAGATCCTTGATCTCTTACTTCAGTGTAGATTTTACCTACCTCCGGCTCCACCAGCTACACTGGGTTGATGGAGTCGACCCTAGGACAAAGGCTGAGGGGTACAGCGAGGTAGCTAAACTCAGTGTATTTTCCTGGCGTAGACAAAGCCATGGGGAAGAAGCATGTAGCTGAGAGGGGGAGTCAGACGAAGCCGGTCTCTTAGTTACACTGGTGATGGCTATTAGACAATATCCCAAGCTAACATGCCGAGTCCTTCTTGCCAGAGCCATCTGCGGCCTGCTGCGGGGGCAGGAGACAAATGGCCCGAAAGGAGGAAACGAAGATTAAAGGGAGCGAGCGCCAGGCTCGTGGCCATATGCATCTCGCTGTCGAGAGGTTTGTTAGCGCTAAAGAGGCCCTTTTATCCCTTTCCAAGGTGTCGTAATGTATCCCCTGCCGCCTTTCATCTCTGCCGGGCTGATTGATACTCAGAGCCCTAATGAGCGTGACGGGAAAAGTGGTTTGGGCTGGGGGAGGGGGAGTTTGAGAGAGACCCCACTCCAAAGGTTTCAAAACACTTTCTGTGATGCAGCTAATGAGAGGATCAAGGCAGCGAGAGAGGCGAGCGTGCGGGAGGGGAAGGGAGGGAAAGGAGGACAGAGGGAAAGGAAAAGTGAGCGGGGGGGAAGAGGAAGGAGAAAGTAGTAGATGAGGTGCAAGATCGGGGGGGGGGGCTAAGAGAATACTGGGGATGGGGCAGAGTAGATCTTATGAGCTCCAAATGGCAGCTGCTAGTGTTATGGGAGGCCCCTTTCTGACTTCTCTCCCTCTCTTCATACCATGAACCTCACTTACCAAGATGCATGGAGGTTGCTGACACAGGGCTCCTATTGCTGGGGCACTCACCCAGGTGCATGCAGGTCAGGGCATGTCCCCCTTGCCTACGGCAGTATCCCGCGCTCTTTTCCGAGGCCTGCCAGCATTACCTAGCACCAGAGGCAGAGCGCCAAAGCTGACTCAAAGGGGAAAGAACCAATCAAGTCTCCCCTCTAACGGGGGGAGGGATAGCTCAGTGGTTTGAGCATTGGCCTGCTACACCCAGGGTTGTGAGTTCAATCCTTGAGGGGGCCATTTAGGGATCTGGGGCAAAAATCCCACTGGGGATTGGTCCTGCTTTGAGCAGCGGGGTTGGACTAGATACCTCCTGAGGTCCCTTCCAACCCTGATAGTCTATGATCTGCATGCTGCTCTAGGCTCACCCTGCTGCGCTAGAGCAAGGAACACCACGCTGCAAAGACCAGTGCAGCTAGAAGCCCTTACTGGCTTGTGATGCACAGGAGGGTCAGACTCAATGAGCTGCCGGTTTGGCCTTAAACTCTATGGAACATACAGAGCGGAGTCTAGGAATCGAGGGGGGGATTTGCAAAAAGCACCTGGGCTGCCCCACAGGTTTTGTACTGGCAGAACTATGGCAGTGCTGTGTAGTGATACAGCCAGAGCAGTGTCGCTCTGAGCGTGGCTGCAGGCTTACTGGTATGAAGGCGCCTTAGGCCTGTCTGGCGTATTCCCCTTGCCCTACGGGACTCAGCTACACTGGCAGAAGCCCCTCTATACTGGTGTGGCTGTGCCCAGGCAGGGGAAGTCATAGAGCTTTCACTGCACCAGTACAGTTAAAGGGATGCCATTTTGCTGCCCGTTCGGGCACAAGCGCCGTTGGCTTTCAGTGGGATTTGTGCTCCTAAGTCATTTAGGTGTGTTCAAAAATCACTTGCATCCTCCCCAAGGGTAAGGGGGTGCTAATGAGACCATCTTTTTGCACAGCATCTGGTACAATGGGTCCACAGCTAGGACTCCTGGGGACTACAGAAAAAAATAAAAATAATAATAATTAATCGTCATAACTGCCTGACGAGCCCGGAGACTGACATTTTGGAAGGGTGGGGGGAGAGGCACCCAGACCGATGCAGAAGAGACGCGTGGAGAGACAACCCAACAAGCTTGACGTTGCAGAGTCAAGCCACGGCCTGCGTCTGTACAGCCCCGGCACAATGGTCCCGTTCTCGGATGGGGCCTGTAGGCCCCGTACTAATAAATACACGAACACCAGTGCGAGAGGCAGACAGGCAGAAGGAGCAGACACGGGCAATGACTGCCTAGGAAGGAGCACTGCGGAAAGGGATCTGGAGGTCATAGTGGATCACAAGCTGAATATGAGTCAAGCTGAATATGAGTCAACAGTGTAACGCTGTTGCAAAAAAAGCGAACATCATTCTGGGATGTATTAGCAGGAGTGTTGTTAGCAAGACACGAGAAGTAATTCTTCTGCTCTACTCCGCGCTGATTTGGCCTCAACTGGAGTATCGTGTCCAGTTCTGGGTGCCACATTTCAGGAAGGATGTGGACAAATTGGAGAGAGTCCAGAGAAGAGCAACAAAAATGATGAAAGGTCTAGAAAACATGACCTGTGAGGGAAGATTGAAAAAATTGGGTTTGTTTAGTCTGGAGAAGAGAAGACTGAGAGGGGACATGATAACAGTTTTCAAGTATGTAAAAGGTTGTTACAAGGAGGAGGAGGAAAAGTTGTTTTTCTTGACCTCTGAGGATAGGACAAGAAGCAATGGGCTTAAATTGCAGCAAGGGAGGTTTAGGTTGGACATTAAGAAAAACTTCCTATCTGTCAGGGGGGTGAAGCACTGGAATAAATTGCCAAGGGAGGTTGTGGAGTCTCCACCATTGGAGATTTTAAAAGCAGGTTAGACAAACACCTGTCAGGGATGGTCTAGATAATACTGAGTCCTGCCTTGAGTGCAGGGGACTGGACTAGATGACCTCTCGAGGTCCCTTCCAATCCTATGGTTCTATGATTCTATGCCTGGCTCTGACAAGTGGACTCTGTGTATTTAAAAAAAAACCATTTGAAATGAGGCAGGGGGATGGGGTCGGCAGAAAAACTCTGCATCTCTCGCTCTCTCTTTCAAAGCATGAAGGCGTCACCCCAGAGCTAAAAGGGTCAGTGTGGAGAGAGAACGCCGGCACTCCTGCCGCCGTCTTCCCAACTGCATTAGCAGCTAATGTGTGTCCCTCGCAGCACCCATCTCTGCAGACAAGCTATTCAGCACTCCATTTGGGGAAGCGACATGACAGGGGATGGGGGGCACAAGTGGGACAGGGTGGGGGAGTGAGGTTTGGAGAGATGGGCCAGGAGGGATGATCCGGAGCCTTGCGGTTCTCTTCCGCCAGGGTGTCTAATGGGGCCTCATTCCCCTCTCGGTTACACTGGTGTAAATCAGGAGTAATGCCAGAGGGGCCGTGCCGGCGTTGGTGAGAGGGGGAGCAGGCCCTGAAGCCCAAATTCAGCCCTTGGTACAACCCCGCTGCTAACTTGGTGGTTCATTTTCTGGCCTAGATGCTAAGTGGGTTCCTAACCTCATCCCCCTGTTCTGCAAGAGGCAGGGAGGAGAGAAGCAGGGAGAGGGAGTGAGCTGTTACTTGGGAAGATCAGACATTTAGGGCAATCAATAGGCATCGCCCTGACCCAGGGTGCTGACCCACCTCATCCTCCTTTTCCTCCCCTCTTTCACAGCACCAGCCACCCCTGATCCAAAAATCCATATTCCTCTCAGATCTCAGGAGAAGAGCACTTACAGGGCACTCCTGATCGCTATCAACCGCCCCCCTCCTTCTTTATCTCCCTCCTCCTGGCTTTTCCTCCCACTGCTGATCCATTCCCATTTACACAGCCAAGGTCAGCTCGATGGCAGCAGAAGCGCCTAATCAGCTGCGCGCCAGAAGCACGCCGTTCGATGCGCCGCCAAAGGGTGAGGAGCAATGGGGCTGGGGGGCACCGGAGAGATCGTCGCCCGCTGGGGCGTGGGGAACCCCGCCGCTCTTCCAGGCCTGTGCCCGAGACAGGCTCAGGCCCAGGGTTGCGGGGTCCCTGATTTTCAAAGCAGGCCTCCTTTATTTGTGAGTACCATGATGATGCACCCACAGTGTGTTCCATGCTTGTTCCTGGCCAGTGGGATGGGACCATTGGTCCAGCCTCCATCAGCTGGTAGCTGGTGCCGATGAGAAAAGCTGGGCAAAAAGAAAGGGCCGTCCCATAATGCACCTGGGGCGTGATTCTGCCCAGCACCTCCAGGAGGCGCAGTGCACCCAGCCACAGCCCGTTCAGATGTTTGGGATTCTGAACCATGCAGCTGCCTGGAGTTACCTGGGCTGCCCATGGACAGCTCCACAGCCCAGCACCAGCCAGAAGCCCCAGTGCAGTGTCCTGGCACCCTCCCGTCCCCCGAGCCAGGGGATCTAGGGTGGGGGGTACAGAGCCAGCTTCACACACTGCTGGGGTTTTCTCTGGGCCGAGGGGCTGTACAGAGGTGCTGTGCTGGAGGGCGATGGTACCTGAAACCAACTCCCAAGGTGTCCTCTCCCTGCCTCCTGTCACTCCGGGGATGGATTTTTCAGGGACTGTCTCTGCTTTGGTTGATCTACATCCCAGCCAGGGAATCGCAGCGACTCCTTCCCAGCCACGGCAGGGTTTGCCTCAATGCCTGGGGTTTCCTAGGATTCGCTTTTCACGTCCCTCTGCCCCAGGGATGCAATCCTCATGGCCACGAAGGTTTGTGCCCTGGCTGCTCATCATGCTGCCGGTTTCGCTGGCCGGTGGGGCCACATCTGACTCCCTGCAGGACCTGGAGGGCTGCTACAGCTCATCCGTCTTGCCAGATGAGGGACTCAGCCATGTATCTTTAAGCTCAGGATTGCACGGCCTCACAGAACAGTCACCCCCACTCTCCCTGACACAGTAACCCACAGGCATAGAGAGCCAGAGACGTGTGGGGAATCCCACATGCTATCTGCCTTAGTTACCTGGCCCCCCGCTCCCATAAGAGCCGAGCACCTCCCAATCTTTAATGCATTTATTCTCACAGCTATCAGGGAGGAAGGTGCTCAGAGCTCTGTGTTCCAGATGGCACAGAAGGGCTAAGGGACTTGCCCAAGGTCAGACAGGGACCCTGTGGCAGAGCAGGGAATGGGAATCCAGGTCTTCCCTATGATAGATGAGTGCCCCAACCACTGAACAGGCCTTCCCCACATTGCAGGCAAGGCCCTTCTGTACCTCCTAGGCACTGAGGGTTTGCAGCCAGGCAGCAAAGTCCCAGCGCCCTCCAGGAACAGTGCCCAGCGCTCTGGTTTCGGGTCCCCAAGCATGCCAGCTGCCTGCACCAGGGGACGTTTCCAGGCTGAGTCCTTACCACCCAGGCCAGGCTCCACTGACTCAGTCACATCGTGAGAAAATCCACGTTTCTCCCCTTCAGTCGCAAACATTCCAGCTTCGCAAATCGACAGTGCCTGGGGTTAAAGTGGGCCAGCTCCCCCCAGGGGCATCCCAGGGGCCTTCCACCTCCCTCTGAATCAGGCCACCCCCGGGAGCTCTCTTGAGCCATTCATTGTTGAGCTGTGGTGCCCACACCGTGTCCATTACCAATTTACTGAGAAGGCCTGGCCAACGCTCCTGGGCTGCTGATGCCTCAGGAGCCTGCTGGATTCTCCTGAGATCCCGGCTCTGCTCCAGGGGCCACAGTCGCGCTGATTAGACTGTATATAACAGCAGCACCTGGAGACCCTGAGCACGGTCCGGGCCCCATGGTGCCCGGACAGTTTCCAAGCCGGACAAAGGGGAAATGACTTGCTCAAGCTCACCCAACGGTAAGAAGAGAACCATGAGCCCATAACCCAGGTGAGCACATGGACTGAAGCACTCCCAGAACGAGTCCCGCCTCTGCTTTCTCGCTGCATGGTGCATGGCGCTGGATGTGGCTTTCTCCAGCACTAGGTCTGTACTTGGGCGTCTGGACTAACCCAGCTTTGGTGACTGAGGGCCATGCCTGGGCCATGCGAACGACATCCCCTCGTCTCTCTGTCGCTATCGCTCCCCGGGCTGGGACCCCATTAGGTCTTGAGTTGGGTTATTGCTTTCAAGGGAGACTTGGAAAGATCGCCCGGGTGGTGCACGGGGCGCTGGTGGATTCGTCGGCAACGCTGCTATTCCCTCCGAGCGCTGGCGCGGACTTTGTTTTCACCGGTGGGTGCTCACTCCTCTCCACCCCCTCGCTCCTGCGTGGGTGGTGGGCGGGGCCTCGGGGGGAAGAGGCCAGGTGGGGGCGGGGCTTCAGGGCAGAGCAGTGGCAGGGCACTGAGGCAGAGTGAGGGGGCGGGGCCTTGAGGCAGAGCAGGGGCGGGGCCACAGTCTGGTCGCCAGGGCCCACAAAAGATTAATCCGCCCCTGCGGGTGCTGAGCACCCCCTATTTTTTTTGGCAGGTGCTTGAGTCCCAGAGCACCCACGGAGTCAGCGCCTATGCCTCTGAATTAGTCCGAAACCAGCGTCCCAGCATGGAGTCAGGGACCCTGTGCTGAGATGCTGCCTTTTGGGTGCGACCTAAACCCAAGGGCCTGACTAGCTGTGGTGATTAAAGTTCCCATTTGCACTTCGCATAAGAACAAGGCATCATAGCAAAATTCCCACCTGGCTCTTTCTAGCCTGCCTATCTAAGTTCCCTCAGCAGTTTCAACTGGAGATTATTTCATTCCCTACCCTGCAGTGTTGCTGTGGGCAGTTAAACAGCCCGCTGCGCTCCACCCCAGAAGTGATTGCATTTTGGTGGCACATGTAGCTAGTCAAGCGCTTCGGGTTGGAAAGGTGCTGTGCCGTGTGAGCCTTTTGTCTTTTCCCCTTTCCATATCGCTCTATTCCTCGCCCCATCTGGCGGTCTCAGCCGCCCCACACCCTGCCGCTCGCTTTTGAACATGCTGACCTGTTTCTATTTTCAGGTATAATGGGCCATTGAGAAATGGGCCTCTTGCCTATACTGCTCTTGACAAACCGACCTTATCAGGGTTCCTGTCTCTTAGCTCCAGCCCATTCGTTTTTCTCAGTCTGGAGCTGCCAGATTCCCTAAGCAAGACACACACAAAACCCCACAAAATTTAAGCTTCTCCAGAAATCCTTGAAAGAGGCTGGTGATAAAGAAGCTTTTCTATCTTTGCGATCGCAGTGGCACTTAATTAGCCCTCACGCCAGAGAGACAAATGACGCAGAGATTCCTCTAACAAAAGTCAAGTGCTTTGCAGCCAGGCACTGGCCTCAGAGCTGCCCCTACATATGCCAGCAATGGGTTTGACTCAGGTCCTCAGACGTTGGCTTCATCACTTGGAACCTCGCTCACGTCCTCCCCTCCAAACACTGAAAGCTGGGGAGAAGTTCTAGAGTTTATGCAGCACTTTCCCAAACGTGACCCTCGCGGCATCCGGTGAGTATCCTCCTCGCCATTTCACAGATGGGGAAACAGAGGCAGAGACATTTTTTTTTTTTAAATGGAGATATACCTATCTCATAGAGCTGGAAGGGACCCCGAAGGGTCATCGAGTCCAGCCCCCTGCCTTCACTAGCAGGACCAATTTTGCCCCAGATCCCTAAGTGGCCCCCTCAAGGATTGAACTCACAACCCTGGGTTTAGCCGGCCAATGCTCAAACCACTGAGCTATCCCTCCCCCCACATGGAGTGGCTTGCACCGGAGCACAGCCTGCCTCAGGGAAAACGTGGGACCCCGAACTCGCAGCCCAGAAGGCTGCCTGCTCTGCTGCTCCCTGCCAAGCAGCCTGGCCAAGATTGTGCCCCGTTAGCTGTTTTCACCCCCCTTTCCCACGAGGGGCATGGAGCTGCCTCCGCTCTGAACGAGGAGAGCGTTATTGATTTCCTCCTCTCGTTTGACAAAGGGAACGGGGGGGTGGAGGGGGTGGAGTATTATTAGCAGCTTCTCCCTTTCAGGGCCAGTCAGACAGCGCCTTTAAATAGATCGGAAGGAGTCCAAGCGCCTTGGGTTAATTGATTGGCCGAGTGGATAGAAGATCGTTCCCAGCTGCATATCGGAGATGCGCCAGAGAGCTGAGAGCGGCTATCTCCTTCCATCCATCACTTGTCCTTTGTCCCTTTGATTTCTTCATCGTCTCCTCTCCTTCCATCTCAGACTCTCCCTCTCACGCTTCCTCCTTCCACTGGGGCCAGTTCCTCCCCCAGCTGCACACATGCATGTGAAAGCCGCACACAATCCCCTTGGGCCTGCATCTAGAGTCTGCCATGGCCCCTCTACGCAGGTCCCTTAGCGTCAAGGGCTTCTCCGGCTACCTGGGAATCATCCCAGCTGACAGGGAATTTCTGAGTGGGATACATAGGGTGGTAGCTCAACACTGCCCCCTCCCAGTTCCTGACAGAGGGGCAGGTCCAAGGGAAGGGGGAGTGGCCAGAGCATTTCTACACTCCAGCTATTCCCACCTGCCAGAATGACCCCGTGGGGCTATGAGCAGCTAGGCATAAAACTAGAGCAGCCTTCAGGCTGCTCTAACTAGGAACCAGACTCAACCTCTGGTCTGCCGACTCCTGAGGGTCGGCAGACTATGTCTAAGGGGTCTGCAAAAGGTTATCGTTCTCATAGAACAGTGGTTTTCCACCTGGGGTCCGCATACCCCTGCGGGTCCGCAGACTATGTCTAAGATTTCCAAAGGAGTCCGCACCTCCATTCGAAATTGTTTAGGGGTCCACAAATGAAAAAAGGTTGAGAACCACTGACCTAGTGGTTAGAGATGGCGGGGACGGGACTGGAAGTCAAGACTCCTAGGTTCTATTCCCATCCCTGCCCCTCACTTGCAAGTCATGTAGCTGTTCTGTGCCTCAATTTCCCCGTCTGTACCTACATCACAGGTTTTATTCCATTCCTCATTTATACTCCAATAGTGACTAGGTAGGATGGGATGGGCACCGCACAAAAGTATCATAAATGGCATGCCCTGCCCCCAAAGAGCCAAGGCATGTCTACACAGCAAGATTTTTCTGTATAACCTAAGGAGTGAATTTACACTGATACCTGTAGCAGACCCTTGTATTCTGATATAATAAGTGGGCTGTTTTTCACTTCATCCTATGTCTCTTGGGAAGGGGTTTAAATGAAGCTCAACTGAAAAAAGGCCCTCTTACACCACAATAAGCGTGTCCACACAGGCAGTCACACCAGGAGAATTACTTGACCTGGGCGATTTCATTTTGCGGTGGATTTAGAAATATGGAAATCCAATTTCATTCTGGTTCAGAAACAGAACCAAAAATTTCAAAATTCTCCATGGAAGGTAGGCAAGGCGGGGGCTGAGAGTCAGGAGTTCTGGGTTCTATTCCTGGTGCTGGGAGGGACCGCTGTTTGGTGGTTATCCCTAGCATGCCCAGCTCTGAGGCAGTCCTGGTGGCCACCCCAGAATCATGAGCCCTGAAAGTCCCATTCCCCAAAGGAATCACATGGGCCGACTTTCTTTGTCCTCTGGACAGTCAGGTTTGATGGACAGTCGAGTTTTCCCACATTGCACCTCAAACCAATGTCTAAAGCAGCCACATTTTGGGAGGGTGTGTCACGGAGTCCCCGGGCGATGCTCTGGAACTGCTCCTCACAAAGCCAGTCAGGACTTTGGGGAGCCTCCTCTCCCATGGAGCAGACCATCTTCAGGGCAAGAAGCTCACACGGTTTCACCTCCTGGGTCTCTCCTGGGAGCATTCAGTGTATGCCCCTCCGTGCGCTTCCCACAGTGAGTCCGCCCAGGCAGGGTCCTGGGGAAGCCAGAGGGTCCTGCACACACCCCCCACTTTGCAGTCAGACGTGACTCTCAGCCAGCCAGTAAAACAGAGGTTTATTAGATGACAGGAACACGGTCTAAAACAGAGCTTGTCGGTCCAGAGAACCGGATCCCTCAGCCGGGTCCATTCTGGGGCCCAGCGAGCCAGACAACCCCGTCTGCCCTCAGTTCCCGTCCCCAGCCAGCCCCAAACTGAAACCCCCTCCAGCCCCTCCTTTCTGGCCTTTGTCTTTCCCCGGGCCAGGAGGTCACCTGATCTCTTTGTTCACCTTTAGCTATTCCCTTGCAGGGGGGAAGGGCCCCAGCCATTTGTTGCTAGGATACAGCGTGTCAGCCATTTATGCACACTGGAGACTTAAGACATGCCATGGGGAAACTGAGGCACCCACACAGTATTCAGAGGAAACATTAAGAACAGTCCCACTTCGTCACAGGGTGCTAGGAAGTCTGGGATGCTGGTGGTTGGACTCTGGCCTGTGTAATGCAGTGTAGACGCTGGAGCCCGAGGTTGGGATCCAGGGGTCAACGATTCCTAACCTGGGGTTACAAATGAGTGCAGACGCTCACGCCCTAAAATAACAAACCTGGGATCTGCTAACTCGAATTCTACTAGCCCTGGGCTTACACTGCAGAGCAGACAGTCCCTGGGCGGGTCATGCCCACAGATCAGGTGCCAAGCAGAAACAGGGCAAAGAGACAGTGCCAGAATGGGGTGATGGGCCCATATTAAAAGGTGACTTTAAAAATCACCTGTCTCTAAGGTGACCAGACAGCAAGTGTGAAAAATCGGGACAGGGGGTGGGGGGTAATCGGAGTCTATATAAGAAAAGGACCCAAAAATCGGGTCTGTCCCTATAAAATCGGGACATCTGGTCACCCTACCTGTCTCCTTACTTTCCATGTCCATAGATGGGGCACAATGTTGGATGATTGTTGTGCTAGGAGAAATACTCAGTGTCTGAGTGTTGGGGCAGGGGGTGGAGTAGTTTGGGTGTGTCAGCATTCATATGGTTATATACATGTGTGTGAGAGAGAGAGAGATGTAATTTGTGTGTACTTCTCTGTGTGAGAGACACATCTGTGATTTGTGTGTGGCGTGTGAGACAGGTATTGGATTTGTGTGTGTCTGTGTGTGTGTGCCGCTGTGTGATCTGTGACATGTGTATCTGTGTGCGCGTGTGCACCTGTTGTGGAGGGTGGGGAGGGTGTGAGATCTGTACTTTTGTTTTGTGTCTGTCTGTGAGATCAGGGATGTCTGTGTGTGGACGTCCCTTAAGCCCTAGGCAATGTGTTGCTGCCAGCATTTTTAGGTTTGTAGCACGATTTCTGGGACCAGCAGCGCTGGAAGGGCAGCGTGACAGGCAGTGAAGTTAACTGGGGAGCGGAACAGGGTTTGCAGAGGTGCAGGGCCATGCACTCCTTATCCCTTGGGCTCCCATACTTATCCCTGCCCTGCTCTGTTTTTAGCGGTAGCTTCATATCAGCATCCTCACCGTTCAGGCCTCTTTAAAGCGCTTTGCGGGTGGAATGAATGTCTCCTTTTCTCTTTCATGGTGATGATAAAAGCTCTTTGGAGGAGAGCCCAAACAGGAGCTAAGAAATGCGACGCAGCACTTGGGAGATGTGTCTATGTGTGCATACACATGTGTGTCTCTCCCTCTGCATACATGTATGTCCCAGTCTGTCTTCAGGGCATGGGTGTACACATGCTTGGGTGTGTCTCTTCTTGCACACAGGTGTGCGTATGAGGGTTTCTGCGTGTGCATGTCTCTTTCCCTTAGAGCACGGGTGTGTATCTGTGCCTGTATCTATGTGCTCTGTGTGTATGCACTTCTGTGCGTGTATGTGTGAGAGTTTTATTTATTCTTCTCCTCTAAAGCAAAAACTAGACTCCTGATTGGGAGCAGTCTCTCTCTCTCTCTCTCTCTCTCTCTCTCTTTCTCTCTGCTGAGTCGCCCTCTTAGGACACTAAAGAGAATTACTTTAACTAGTCACTTAGCCCAGTGTCTAGCACTTGCCTCCCAGGATCAGGGCCACCCAGAGGATTCAAGGGGCCTGGGGCAAAGCAATTTTGGGGGCCCCTTCCATTAAAAAAAGTTGCAATACTATAGAATACTATATTCTCGTGGGGGCTCCTGCGGGGCCTGGGACCTGGGGCAAATTGCCCCACTTGCCCCCCCTCTGGGTGGCTCTGCCCAGGATCTCAGGGCACTTTATACGCATTCATTCATGCCATGGAATGAATGCATCCTGGTATTTTGTATTGCTAATAAAATGTGGGACCCGAGCCTGGTCCCACTCACCACTGAAGCAAAACTCCCATTGGGTTCCATGGGAACAGGATTGGGACCTTAGTTTGAGTTGAATGAGAATTTTCTGCGTGGGGGAGCAGCGAACGAAACACACACCACATCCACACTCACCCCCACCACCACCACCCCAGCCCTCCTGGCTTGGAAAACTCCCATGAAGTCTAGTGGTGGGTGGAACCTCTAGGTTCAGCCTGGACAAGCACCCGAAGTTCTGATCTTTCTCCAGGTCTCCTGAGGGACTGCAAACCTGGGGTACTCCTTGCTCTCCAGCCAGACCATGAATCCCCAAAGAATGCGCTCCCTTGGCCCATTTGCTCCCAGAAGGGCAGAGAGAGAATCAACACCAATTAGGAGAGCAAAAGTTAGCCCAACTTTTCTGATACTCTTAAAAGCATCGTTTCAGCTCTAAGATTGAATCCAAGGGGCAGCCTGTCTTTCCTCTGAATCTGTTTGTCCCTCCCCAGGAAAGGTCAAGGCAGCCAGGAATCAGAAGGTGGGGAGTGGAGAAAGAAGGCGTGAGCCACACCGGACTACAAGAAGTTATAGGGCCCCGTCGCATCCCATGGATAGGAGGGAAGAATAATTCCTTCAGCTACTGGAATCAGCGGGTGAGGTGCTGGGCCCTGCGCGACCCAGGAGGTCGGACTAGATCAGGGGTTCTCAAACGTCATTGTACCGCGACCCACTTCTGACAACAAAAATTACTACACGACCCCAGGAGAGGGACCAAAGCCTGAGCCCACCTGAGCCCTGCCACCCCGGGTGGGAAGGCCAAAGCCCCAGTGCCTGGGGAGTTGGGGGGGGGCAAAGCCGAAGCCCAAGGGCTTCAGCCCCAGGCAGGGGACCTGTAATCTCAGCCCCACTGCTCAAGGCTGAAGCCCTCAGGCTTCGGACCCAGACAGTGGGGCTCGGCCTTTGGCTTCAGCCCCTGGCCCCAGGAAGTCTAAGCCAGCCCTGGCGACCCCATTAAAACGGGGTCCCGACCCACAGTTTGAGAACCACTGGACTAGACGATCGCAACCATCCCTTCCAGCCTTAACACCCATGAACAAAAAATCGAAACGCCACCTTGAGGCCATACAGTTCTAAAGTGACCACTAACGGCGGGAGCACCTTGGGGCCTGGTTTTCAGGGTTGCCGAGTGCACACACAACGCCTCTGGGCTTCAGCTGGCACTGCGGGGGCTCTGCGTCCCTGCAAATCAGAGCCACAAGTCGGGCATCCACCAACCAAGTCACCCAGAATCAGACGCCTCTCTGGAAAATGCAGGCCTGAGGTTTTTAGCGAAGACACAGGCAAAAGGCCAGAGATACTGGAGGTAGCGCTCCCTGGCCCCCCTCAGCTGAAGCACTTACCTGCTTGGGGGGCAGGGGGAGGGCTTGACTGATATTGGTAAAGGGCTGGGAGAACCTTGGAGAAAGATTAATCAATATATTTCTTAATTATTGTTTGTAGTAGTAGTAATATGAAGACAAGCCTCTTAGGAGTGTGAACTTCCTTTTTGCATGAACACGTGTGTGTTTGTGTGAACACATGTGTAGGTGCGTGTGTGCATTTGGCCATGTCTGTGAGCGAGCCTGTCTGGGCATGTTTGTGAGTTCGTGTGCACACGTGCGTGTCTGTGTGCACACGTGCATGTGTATTTGGGTGGGGTTGTTTTGTTTCCATGGTGTTTTATTTATTATATGGAGATATACCTATCTCATAGAGCTGGAAGGGACCCCACAGGGTCATTGAGTCCAGCCCCCTGCCTTCACTAGCACGACCAATTTTGCCCCAGATCCCTAAGTGGCCCCCTCAAGGATTGAACTCACAACCCTGGGTTTAGAAGGCCAATGCTCAAACCACTGAGCTATCCCTCCCCCCTTGTCCGTCAGTGGAGTGAAAAGCCAGGGAAGTGGCTAAGAGCCAGCTGAGAGCCTGGTGCAAGCTGCTCTTTGATGCCCTGGATATACTCTCCTCTCCGTCATTTGAATTCAGATTATTATGTTTTTAATATTTGAATATGGAAGGGCGGGAAATCAATCGTTTGTGTGAGCGTTTGGAGTTCAAAGAGACTCACCCAGCGCCCCCTGAGTCAATAACCCGGCGAGAATCAGGAGCAAAAGCAGGAAACTTAAACACACAGGCACAAAGGGAAGCCCAACTCGTTTGTTTAGTATTTCATGTGCTGGGGAATTGAGGGGGGTCTGGGTACCGGGCAGGGGATGAGGATGTGCCCACAGTGGGCAGGGAGGCTCGGCCCTTGGAAGTGGCTGTAGTCCAGGGATTCACCCCGTGGAGGCTGGTGGGGGGATGTCTCCTGGGATCAGGTGCCTTCTCTTTCATTCTGAGGTCTGAGAACAAGTCCGCTCACCCTGGACCTCCATGTTTCCGGGCCTGTAATAACCCCCCTGCCCACTGTGGGCACAGTTGGACCTGGCCACAGCTACTTTTGGGACCCACCGTGACCCCCCCACACACACACCCCTGCCACCTTCCAGTAACTCTGTGACGGCCATGAGGGGGAAGCTAGTTGTGTTTGCCAGGGGACAGCCAGAGGCCAGCACCAGCCAAACCATTTAGCAGACTCCTTCTTCCCGCGCATGGCACCTATACACGACCACCGCTGAGACGTCAACCAGGTCCCCGGAGAGGCTGGGTCACAGGTAGCAGCCCCACCTGGCTAGCATGGTTCCCTCCCACGTGTGTGTTGAGGTTTGCCAGCCACAAGGTAGGGGAGGAGGAATGGGTGGGCAAAAGGGCTGCAAAGTACTCCAGAATCCCCCGTCCCGCTACACTGTGCCCAGGAAAGAAGAGTCAGCAGCCCAGGTTAGGTGAGTAACAGGCAAGAGAAGAGTGACTGTGACTGCAGTGTAGACGCACCCTGGGACTCCCGGGAAAGGCCCAGAGCTAATGTTATGAGGGATATGGCAGTGGAAAGGGGATCAGGAGACCTGGGTTCTGTCCCTGGCTTGGTAACTGACCTGCTGAGTAACGTGGGTAAATCACTTGCCCTCTCTGGGCCTGTTTCTCTCCCACCCTTTGGCTATTGAGACTGCAAGCTCCTCAGGGCAGGGGCCGGTCCTCACCTCGCACAATGGAGCCCTCTCCGCTCTGGGCCTTCTAGTCAATTGCATAATACAATTGTATAACAACTACTCTCATGCTACACACTCCTCTCCCCCAAATTCCAGGGGACCTCTAATCACCCCCAAAGCAGCTGGCCCTCGGTTTTTCATCTCGCCTGGAAAAGGAACCCTCCAGCGGCGCGATGCTCTTCTGACGCCATTGGATGCTGCTGATCACTAACAAACACAGAAATAATGCTCAGCCCTGGTCGCTTTCCGAGCGCTGGGCAAAAACTTGCCGTCCAAATGGCGGGTTTGGGGGGAAGAAAACGGCTTTTACGACAAAAGGGAAATGTTCCCAAGAAATGGTCGTTTTTCTCAAAAGTGGGGGGAGACTGAGAAAAAGTAACCCCCAAGTCTGAGGGGAGGGTTCAGTGACTGAAATTTTAAAGTTTTAAAGCAAAAATGCTCATTTTTCAGATGCCAAAAGCGGAGGGGAGGGGGGGAGATTAGTGTTCAGTTTTTCCATGAAAACTCCCCAAAATATTGAGGAAAATGTTCATGGAAAATTGATAAAATTTCGGTTTCATCAAAAATTGTCTCTAGGGAAAAAGAAAAATTCCCAACCAGGTCTGCTGAGCAAACCATGGGCCCTGCCTCCGAGTGAGAATCCGAACTTGGGGCTCATCTCAGCAGACCTGAGACACCCCAGCCCACGATTGATTGGGAGCCTTGTCTTACTCGACTCTCACCTGCAGGCAGAATATGATATACCAGGGCAGGCAGAAGTAGCCGATTGCCAATCACTACACGTGGCACAGCTGATGGAAACCCATATCAGGTGCCTTTGTTTTGATCACCCTAAATATTGGCGGTGCTCTTTGGGATACATGTTTGATTTTGAATATCACTGATACTCTTAAAAACCAATGTCTCCGTTCAGTTGCCCTGTCTACGGGATGTCAGATGAGCATCTTCATTCACTACAAACTGGGCAACCAGTGACCTGGAGATAAATACATCCCAACCATCAATCCAGGGCAAGTCCTTGGGCCTGTTTCTACGTAAACTGGCACCAGCTGCATTGGCCTCAATGGTGTTTTGCCCATTTATACCATCAGAAAATTTGGGCCACATTGACTCTTATTACCAATCCCCAGAGTCATCCAGCCTCAAGTCAAGATGGGCCCAAACTACCCAGATCTGAACAGCTCCGACCTTGGGAGACGTCTCAAACATGATGCCATATTCTCATCACCGATTCCCAGTATCTGGTGTTTTTCTTAAAGCGCCAGCTCCTGGAAACATGTGAATATGATCATTCATATGCTGTGAGGAGAGTTTAACACTGGAATAGGCTCCTAAGGGACATTCTGGAATCCCCGTCACTGGATGGACAAACGCCTGCCAGGGATAGTCTAGTTGACTAGGGCCTGCCTCAGCACAAGGGGCTGGACTAGACGACCTTGCAGGGCTCCTTCCTGCCCTCCATTTCTATGGTTCTGTGAACACATCAGGATTTCAAGTTTCAATGGGGGGGGCGGAAAAAGAAAGTAAGTTTCAACCTCAGAGAAAAGCTTGAGAGCTTGACCCAAGTACGACCCAAAGGCTCAAAACTCAGAAGGCAAATAAAAATAACACAAGATTTATTTTTCATTTTTAAAATCTCATACTTTTTTAAGCCAGTCTCATGAGTTAGAGCTTAACATGATTCCGACAGGGACTGCGTGTTTACAGGGCTATCAGCACGAGCGCTGACTTTTGGTTTTGCCAGTGGGTGCTCCTTTCCGCCCGTTCCCCCACGTGCGAGCAGTGGGCGAGCCTCGGCGGGGAAGAGGCCAAGCAGGGGCCGGACCTGAGGGTGGGCAACAGGGCCCACGAAAGATTAATCCTGCCCTATGGGTGCTGAGCACCCCCTATTTTTTTTCCTGTGGGTGCTTGAGCCCGGAGCACCCATGGAATCAGCACCTATCAGGGATATCCAGAGTTATCGTAGTTAGTGATGACAAATTTGGGAAGCAGAATTGAATCTCCTGCTTCAGGCCTCAAGCCAGTTTCGAACTATTAAAGTTCAGGATGAGACCTGAGGTACAGGCAAATTCTCCCCCATTTGCTCCTGCAGGGTTCTTACGCCTGCCTCCAAAGCATCTGGTGCCGGCCACTGTCGGAGACAGGACACCTGGTTAGATGGACCTTGGGTCTGATCCAGTCTGACGGTGCCAACCTGCATCTTGTCCCCATCGAAGATAGCGCTGGGTTGGAGAAATGTCAGTCCTTCGACTCCATGTCATCTCTGCCAAGCTTGGCCAATGCACCTCTCCCCCGACACACACGCGCACACACGGACGCGCTCCGAGAACACTCATTGAGCAATCGATACCTTTTTATGTGACATTAAAAAAAAATAAAAAGAAGACGCACATTTAGCAGTGGCCCAATTGCTGATAATTGCCTCCAAGTGCAACACCTCAATACCGGGCGGCTGCAGGACTGAAAGGCCTTTGTTTCCTGGTACAATCGCCAGCCGGGAGCAATCGCACCAGACACAAAAAGCAGCCTGTTGGAAAAAGCCGGGATTTCTCCCTAATTTCCTCGCCACTTATCTGTGCTGAGTTCCATGCAAAGACCGAGATTTTCCTCCCCCTCGGCCAAGCGGCTTCCCCCCCTTCCATTCTCCCCCTCCCTTCGCCCCGTGCATCTGCGCTGGCAGCATTCTGCACTTCGCCGTGGTATTGATTCGGCTCTCATTCAAAGAGGAGCGAGCCAGGGCACTGAGTGGTAGAAGCACCCCATTGTTGTCAGGGTCCAGGCCCTTCCCCAGCCGGCTTTGCTCTGGGAAGAAAGAGAGAAACGGTGCCCTCGAGGGGATCAGGGAGAGGGAACCTCAAATCCTCATTCTGCGTCTCTCTGGCCTCCCTGCCCCTCTCCCCCCGAAACAATCCTCTCCCCATATCCTGTCCCTCTCCATCTCCTTCCCTCCTCTTCCTCATCCCCCAGGCTCTCCACAGCTCCCAGCGGAGGAGAAAACGCCAAGTGAAAACTTTGCTCTAAAAACAAAATGGAGGACATGGCCTGAAGCATCATGGGATTGCGCGGGAGTCCTCCCCAGGCAGTGCCGCTGCTTAGGCACAGTGCTGAGGCTGCTTTGAGGGCAACGTGAAGGTGGCTTGAGAGCTGCCGGATAAGCAGTTTCGTTTGACCTCGCGCAAACTCCTGGCCTTTCATGGCTATACGCCGTCTCCTCCCATGCCCGCCTTCGTTAGCTTTCCTGAGCCCGGCAAAGGGGGTCTAGACAGCCGGGGGAGGGGGCATTAACCCACACTGGTGGCTCACAAGGCAATGAATTAAACTCCCCACGACCAGATCTCCTTCGTGGGTCCTGAGGGTTCAGCATTGCCAGCATCCGAGCATTGAAAACATCACAATTCCGGCTCCCCCAGACTCACCAGATTGCCTTCAAAATCACAGGATTTTTACAAACAATACATTTGGTGTTCAGTGATTTGCCCTCTGGGTGGGAGGCTTCTAGGGGCTCACGGTTCCCAGCTTTTTCCCACAACCACAAGAGCTAGGAGCAGATTATTTTTTTAAACACAAGGTGAGAGGTTCATGTAATCCCAGGGTGCCAGGAAATGAGGATTTAAGAACCCCCCCCTCCCCAAATGTGGCAAAAGTTGGCATCAACCTGCGGTGCCTCATTCTGCCTGGTGATATTTAGGGAGAGTAACAGAGGAAGAGGAGGGGCAATGGGAGAGAACTACACTGTGGCACTGGGAATCTGGGTGCCAGCCCTGAAAAGCTGGTACTGTGCTGGCAACGGCTGGGTGCGCAGGCTAACGGATCAGCTCCCAAGGGCCGCAGGCTCTATCCCCAGTCTCTGTCTGACACACATGCAGGTAAAGGCCGTGCCAGGCAGGCCAAGACAATCTTGTCTGCTTGCTACACACCCACACAGAACCGCAGCACCTTGAATGCCCAACCAAGACCAGGACCTGTCCTGGGTGCTGCACAGACACACAGTGAGAGAACAGCCCCTGCCCTGGAGAGCTTCGAATCTCAGTCGGTGAAGGGCAAACAGAGGGCAAGTGACTTGTCCGATACCACACACAGCCAGTGCCAGAGCCCTGGTCTCTGGAGTCCCACAGCCTTATCCACTAGAGCCTGTGGCCACATCGCTAGTCCCGCCCACCCACCGGGCAGGCTAAGTGGGCTTGTAATGTGCCCATGCAGGGGAAACAGAAGCAGGTGTGACATGAGCCTAGTGCTGGCTGGAAAGGCACGTGTGGAGCTGGTCTGATGGTCACCACCTTGGCTGACATGCCAAGGAGTGAACCGGACACCTCCATCTCTCAGCATAGGAGCTGCTACAGCTTGAGCAAAGCTCCTAACCGAGGCTGCAAAACACACACACACACACAGAGTTTAGTCCGGCCCTCCAGATGTTTTAATCCGGCCCTCGAGCTCCCGCCAGGAAGCGGGGTCTGGGGCTTGCCCCGCTCCAGCGCTCCAGCCAGGGAGTGAGGTCGGGGTCTTTCCCCACTCTGCACGGCTCCCGGAAGCAGCGGCATGTCATCCCTCTGGCTCCTACGCATAGGGGCAGCCAGGGGGGTCCGCACGCTGCCCCCAACCCAAATGCCGCCCCCGCAGCTCCCATTGGCCAGGAACCGCAGCCAATGGGAGCTGCAAGGGCAGTGCCTGCAGACGGGACAGCGCGCAGAGCTGCCTGGCCGCATCTCCGCATAGGAGCCGGAGGGGGGACATGCCACTGCTTCTGGGAGCTGCTTGAGGTAAGCGCCGCCCGGAGCATGCATCCCAACCCCCTTCCCCAGTCCTGATCCCCCTCCCGACCTCTGAACCCCTTGGTCCCAGTCTGGAGCACCCTCCTGCACCCCAAACCCCTCATCCCCACCCCAGAGCCCACACCCCCATCCGGAGCCCTCCTGTGCCCCTCCCCCCCCACACCCCAACCCCCAATTTCATGAGCATTCATGGCCCGCCATACAATTTCCATACCCAGATGTGGCCCTCGGGCCAAAAAGTTTGCCCACCCCTGGTTTAGTGGGTTACACTGGCATGCCCTTCCTTTGGCTAAGCCCTCCTTCATTTCCTGCCTTCAATGCCTCCCTCCCGCCCACCTCCTTTCCTTTTACTGTCTCCCCCTTTAAGAGATTTCAAAGCCGCTCAGTTTCTAAGCCCAATTACTCCAGCACCACATCCCGCCTGCGCTCGGAGCATGGTGCGCTGGTCCCCCGAGCTGCCCAGATGGCTGGCTGCATTCAGCCGAAGAGCGTGAGGGAAGGAGGGCCCAGGCGAGGGAAATCAATATGCTGGGTTTATCTCCCTGCCCGGTGGTGCAGAGAGCAGGTTTGGGGGCTTGCGGTGTTTTCTTCTCAACCCTCATTATTCGAAAGGACCCTCTGGCAGGAAATCAGCATGGGGTGAATCCGCTGCGGAGCCAAATCCTTCCCCACCAATCCGCCTTCTCGGAGACCAGGGCTTGTGCTGAGGCTTTGCAGCTAATCCCAACAGTTAGAGGAAGTTAGACAGTTCCCCCCTCCCCTCCAGCCATCTCCCCACCGCCCATGATGATGGGATTGTGTAAACTGCTTCCCTGATGGCAAAGGCCTCCTGAAATGTGTGTGTGTGTGTGTGCATGGCATGTATCTGTGAGCACATGTCTGTTCTTGTGTGTGCAGCAAGCAGGCACATGCCTCATTGTCTGCAGGCATGTGTGTATATGGACATGTGCCAGCACGTGTGTGCACAGCGCGTTTGTGGGTCTCCCCAGGATGTTTGTGGGTGCATGCGTGTGTGTGTGTATTCATGCCTGGGGTGTTTGTGCTGCCTGTGTGTGTTTCTGATGGACCTGCCTGTAAACGCCACTGTAAAAATTGATCTCTCCCTCCATTTTCCCCTCCCCTGTAAGATGGTGATAAGAGATCACGCTAAGAAATTAACGCCCTGCAAAGGAAGATGGAAATCTTTCTTCACGCAGTACAGAGCTCCCTGCCAACGGAGGTCAGGGAGTCGAATCATCCCCACTTATTATTGTTACTTCCCTCCTCCCTAGGTCCTTGCTCCCAGGGGTCTCAGGCTGTTTATAGTCCGTAATTAAGGCCTCCCCACATCCCTTCTTTCCTCTGACGCTACAAGTGCAATCGCAGACTTCCTTCGGGTCCGTCTCCCCTGCAGTCAGACACGTGAGTGCAGCAAGTGTGAACACCCCTAAGCTAACTTTGATCTAGCTCGCTTGCCTAACGATAGCCGTGGAGCAGCGGCAGCAGGGGTTTCAACATAGACTGTGCACCCAGCCTGCGCTGGGACCTAGGTACTTACTCGGCCTATTAGCCAATACTGGCACTGGGGGAGGGATAGCTCAGTGGTTTGAACATTGGCCTGCTAAACCCAGGGTTGTGAGCCCTATTCTTGAGGGGGCCACTTAGGGATCTGGGGCAAAAATCCATCTGGGGATTGGTCCTGCTTTGAGCAGGGGGTTGGACTAGATACCTCCTGAGGTCCCTTCCAACCCTGATATTCTATGACTTTATTGGTACTTGCACCACCCTTGGAGACAGGCAACAGAGTCAATGGGCCACTGCCCTGCTTTGCAGTATGAGCCGGGGGCACAGGCAGAAAGAAAGGCTGCAGACAGCCAATTCACAATGCACCAGGGGCTGATGGGGCGTTTGGAATTTGCTGGGGCGTTATCCTGTGAAAATTTCCAAGTTTTCAGTGGGAACAAATTGTCCCAATTCAGGATAAAAAGTCAAAATCTTGAAAATGTGGGTGAACTGAAAAGCTGACAAAAGAATCAGTTCAGGTCAATCATAATGTTTTCTTTTGATGTTGACCCTCTTTTATTTTAAATAATAATTATTATTTTTTTTGCTCTAATTAGCTTAAATTTCAAAGTAAAAAGTTGTTTCTATCCAGAGAACTGGAATCTTTTGTTTGGAAAATTTCAAAACGAAACATTCTGGTGATTTCAAAACGTTCTTTCGAACATTCTTAAAGTGGAGAAATCTGCCTCAATGGACCCTTTCCCGTAAAAAGTTTTGCTTTCAATGGGAGCCGTATTTTTGCAGGAGAACGTTTCACTGCAAAATTCCTGACCCGCTTCATTACTGGGCTTGGGCTGTTTCTGTCTGTTGCATTGGCACCAGTGGGACCCCTCCCAAATGCAGTCGTTAAGGTTGTGTCTCTGTTCCAACCAGGAGACCAGCCCGTGTATTAAGAAGCAGAGGCGTAACCAGCTATAGTAGCTCAGTACCTTGAAGGAATTTATCCTCCCAACATCCCTATGAGGTAGGCAAAGCTGTAATCCCCCTTCTGTAAGAGGCACAGAGAAATTAAGTAACTTGCCCAGGGTCAAACAGGGAGACTGTGGCAAAGGGACATGTCCCCCAGTCTCAGGTCAGCACCCTAACTTGTGGACCACTCTTCCTCAGGAAGAGCTTTGTCCCAGTACACCCCATAGCATCTCATTTGTATCCTTCAGTCAGAGAATGGGGCCCCTTGATTTAAGATGAACTGGGTAAGAGGTGGGAAATCAACTCACATGCTTCAAGGCATGAGATCTTCACAGGGATCAGGAAGGAAATCCCCTAAACCCAGGCCAGGAGCATTTCTGAGGGATGGGTCTCACCATCCTTGGAAGCATCAAGCCATAGAGCACCGCAGGAGGTAGGCTACACCTTGGGTGTCTGAGCCACTACAGTAAATCCCTTAGCCTTTTAAATCAGCCTTATGAAACTGACTAACCAACCCAGGCACAAAACCTACCTGCCTGTTCTTTGCCATGGTGATAAAAAACAACAACAAATATTTTACTCACCCATCCAAAAAAAAAAAAAAAGAGAGAGAGAGAGAGAGAGAGAGATGCAGTCTAAGGCAGACAGAATTGCTCAGAGCAGCTGAGCATTATTACATGTATAACGGTGGCATCTCAAGGCCTCTGTTGGCTAGCCACTGTATGTACAAATAGCGAGAGACAGTCTGTGCCCCAAAGAAGGTCCAGCCTAAGCAGACTTGAGTAGGGAGGGAACAGAGGCAAAGTGACTCAGACAAGGTCACACCGCAGGTCAGTGGCAGGGCGGGGACGAGGCGCCACGTTTTCTGACACCCACACCCAGGCCACAGCCTCTGGAGCACCTGGGGCAACCTCACAGCTTTCTCGTGTTTGCCATCCCGGGAGCTTCCCGAAAGCTGCCCAATCTCTGTGCTGCCCCATCCTCCTTTTAATCAGCAGCTCGCTGGTAAGCCCAGTGCACGGGCTTCCTCCCCCTGCTCCTTACGGCCTGTCCTGTGATCCCTCCCTGCTCACGACGCCCAGGTGCCAGGGCGAAGGTACCATTTAACTGACACACCACAAACCCTTCCTAACCCAAAACCTCTGCGGGGAACTGGCTTACAAGAAGTACGCCGGCTTCCCAGACAAGCCTCCCAATCCACAGCACATTTCCAGCCATACATAATCTAATATACGTTACCATAGCGCCAATCAATAACTCAGTAGGCCAGCTCCAAAATTATGCTCTTAAAGGGACAGTGCGCCTCTTTCCCTTCCCCATTTCAATCCATCCCCCAGTGGTTCCTGGTGCTGGGCCCCAGGGAAGGGACTCTTATTTCAAAAGCACCAGGCAATGCTCGGGACAATGGGACGACCAGAAGATCTGGTTCTGTTCTGGTAGCGATCCCGGACCGGCCTTGCTTTCCCAGCACGAATGCTCTGGGAAACTCTCTTTATACCAGGCAGCTGCAAAGCTCTGAGCCTCAGGCAAGATGGTGGTTTCGCTCGGCCTGTGCTGGGTCGGTTCTGGTCCTGCTGACACCACTTCAGATACAGCAGGTGGGTCCATTTTCAGTGAGGAGCCTTGTCCGCCCTTGCCGGGGGAGAGGGAGGGAACTGTAATGCGATTCATTCTAATGAATGAAAGCACATCGCAATCCTTGCTCAACGCCCCATCGCTGACACACAACCCCGATAGAGACACACACGAAACCCCATCACACACCAACACCCCCTCACTGCTACACAGCCCACCCGAACACACCGCATGCAAGCTGGGCTCTCAGAGCCCCCACCCACCACGGGGTGAATCCCAGGCAGCAAAAGCCTCACTGACTTTTGTGATACTTTGTGCCCAGCTCTGAGTCATTTTTAGTCCTCGTGGTTAAGGAGAAAAGCTTGAAAATGGGACCCCCTAAAGTCTCAAAAATCAGAAGACAAATCAAAAGGGCCAAAGATTATTTTTTTTCAATCTCATGGTTTTTAAAGACCTGTCTCGTGATTGCTGAGCATTCGGCATTGGCAATACTAAGGGAGGGATACACATGCCCACAAAGCCAGATGATGCTGTAGTGACAGGATCCCAGTGCTAGCAGAGCCCTGAGTTATCAGACATTGCAACACGGGGGGCTCAGCACTTCCTAACTGACCTGTCTCCTTCCACTTCCTCTGCGGCGTACACTCCTGATGGATTCGTGGCTGGAACCTGGAGGTATGCGAAAAGAAATCCTCATGCACGGGGGGGGGAAACAACAACAATTTATATCGACCCCTGGTTAGCCAAAAATTGACACGTGCTTCGTTGTGTGCAGAGGGAGAAAGAAGAAAAAAGCAACGATTCCGTGGAAAAACTGGCAAGATTTCTCTGCAAAAAAAAGTGAAATCACAGGCAGCAACATCACATTCACATTGCTACTCCGATAGTGGAATTTGGTTAATTTTTATGGCAAAATAAATAGGAAATAAATAAGGCACCTGCTGCCAAAATGGACATTTTGATGGTGATCAGTTCTCCTAAAGCAGGTACCCTTCCAGTGCAAAGGGACCATCTTGCACAGAGCTGTGGACTGTACCCAAAGGGACTGGCAAATGGTCTCACTTGGTCAAGGGCTCTATCATTCTCTGGATGCAGGAGTCAGGGGGGCAGATTAGACCAGTTCATGGTAGCTTGGTGAGCTGTTGTTAGGCTCTAGAATCTCACTTTCATTAAAAACACAACAACAACAAAAAGTGTCATCAGCCCGTAGCGAAGAAAACCTTCCAAATGTGAACCAAGCATGAAAGATGTTGGGACATCTGCCTGAAGCTGCAGGCAGCCTGAAACACGAGCTCAGAGCGGTGTGACCTGCCTCTCTGAACATTCACTCTGAAGCCTAATGGTGACGTGCTCCACATCAACCTTGTGAACTGTTTCACTGCCAATCAAAGCATTCCAGAAAAAGGAGGGGCAATGATATTGTGATGATCTAATGAACCTGAGCAACTGGCAGAGACGGCAAATTGTTTTCCATCTCACCAGGACTGGACAGAGTTTGGGAGGCTACCAATGGTTATTTTTGTCCAACCACATGCCCAGCAGTTGGGTCTGACTACCCTGCATTAACAGCAATAGAACTTGCCCACCTGCTTTGAAGGATGAATGGTTGGCACCAAGGAAACTTGAAAGACCAAATGCTTCTTAGCTGCTTTCTCCTCTTTGGTTACATGGCAGCTGTTTCAGGATGACGAAGGCTCTGAGCAGGGCCCCAAACGTACTGATCTTTCTAGCACTGGAGGGACAGCTGGCTGGCAAATGTTAATTATTTTTGTGGGGAATGTTGACATTTGGGGGATGGTTCAGAATTTCCCACAAGAAGTTTCGGAGGAGCCAAAACCACACCCTGCAACTATTTCCCATTTATGAAAACCATTTGCAATTTGAGTTTTCCGTTCTCGCCTGAGAATTTTTACCGCAAACCCAAGTGAAAAACAACAACATTTTAACCAAAACCCAAAGATTTTTACCCCCTCCAAAATTTTCAGTGACAAAATGGAAAGTTTCCACCAAAATTTGATGGGGAAAAAATCCATTTTAGGTCAAAAAAACCAAACCCCCTTTTTTTGGTGGAAAAGTTTCACTGAAAATCATGGTAACTGGCTCTAAGTGGAAGGGTGAGTTCTGGGCTAGAGATGCCCATCATCAAGCCGACAAGTTAAGAAACCCACTGAGCAACAGACAGCTGGCATGGCAGAGCACAGCTATCCCAGCAGCCTTGGGGGGAACTTTGCAGACCTGTCTGGGAATTGAGGGTGACCCCTGGAGCTGCTCCGGAAACCCAGGATGATCAGGGGTCCCTAGCCACACGCACAGCTTCAGGGCCAGGGAGAGTCTGTTGTTGCGCAGTGTGGGCTGATTTCTGACTGCTCCCTCTTCCTTGCCACTCACATCCAGGGTCTGTCCAGATCCTGCCATATCCTCAACATCTCAGACCCGTCCCTTTCTCTCCATCCCAACAGCCATTGATTGGCATCCCCGTTGTATCCCATCTCCCCCACAGCAACCTCCCCACAGACCCACCCACCGCCTCCCATGCCAATCCATGTTGAATGTAGTCACTAAACCCATCCGTTTGACCATGTTGACTCCCCTGCCCCATCTGTTACTTCCCATTTAAATAGCTGTCCCCCTACTCCACAGCTCTCCATAAATAATATAATAACAAAAAATTCCTAGCTCTTTTCATCAGGAGATCTCCAAGCACTTTACAAAGGAGGTCAACGTCATTATCCCCATTTTACAGATGGGGAAACTGAGGCATGGAGCAATTAAGTGACTTGGCCAAGGTCACCCAGCAGGCCGGTGCCTGAGCTGGGAATAAAACCTATTCCCAATCCAGTGCTCTATCCACTCGGCCAATCTGCCGCTCCCAGTTCAGCTTCTTGTGTCGCTCCCCCTGCTCTGCCAGCATCCCCACCCTCATCTGCCTATAAGTCAGGTTCTCAATTGGTCCCTTCCAGGCCTGCCTTGGCACAGTTTAACATCCCTGAGCTCTGTCCCAAGGCCTCTCCCCACTCCTCAATTCTGCTCCTGTCTACACTGGCCAGTGTTGAATTGGAGAGAAAATCCCTTTGGTTGTTCCCCTTCCCTGCCCGCTGTCTAACTGTCCAGACTGCGATCCCTTTGGGGCAGGGACCTCCTGTCTCGAACGTCTGGAAAGAGCCCAGTGCATCATGGGTGCAGCAGCAAATAGCCAATGCTGATAATAACCTCTGTCCCTGCAGATTTCAGCCTCTGGGCAGAACTCCCTGCAGCTCACTGCGCCCCCGCCCTCCTCAAACCCGCTGACCACCGCTGGGAGGGAACCAGTTCAGAACTCCCTCCAGCTCACCGCTCCTCCAAGCCAGACCACCACCGCTGGGAGGGAACTCGTTTTCTTGTCCCCCGGGAATATTTTCGAGAGTTCAAAATGTTTTCCTGTCTCGAATCAGCATGAAAAGTCGAGCTCCCGCAGGGAAAGCATTCCTTTGTTCTCCGGGTCGGCCCAATCAAGGCGTGTCATTTCGAAACTTTTTTGTTCCTGACATTTTTTCAAGTCGGGAGATTCGTCGACCCCGACCCTGTTCCACAAACAGTTTCAGTTTTGACGAATCGGCATTTTTTGACCCGATTCGTCAAAAATGATTCGTCAAAAAAACTGCCAACCGGCTCTGCCCACAACCCCATCCGCTAATGTGTCTGGAAAGGAATCAGTCCAGAGAGGCGAGACGGTCCGCTGCCCACCCCACCCCCTGCCGCCCTCAGGCCTGGGACTCCCCCAGCCCACTTCCCAGGGATATGCCCCTTGCACCCAATCAGAGGAACCGAGCCAGTCCTGGGCATTTCACCCACCACTAGAACATCAACGCTGCTTCCACTGAGGGGTAGCAGAATCCAGGGTCATTTCATAGTGACCTTTGGTGACCTTTGCCCCTTCACCCTCCCCGCCCTACCCATTGCTCCCAACCTGTGAATGCCAAAGAGGCTCAGATCCCCGTCTTCCCCTCCCCCCACCCCCCAAATATGCAACCTCCATAAGGATATGAAGCCAGGACGTCTCTGCCCTACTCCCACCACCCCTGTGCCCCCATCCGTCCCCAGCATCGCCAGCTGCCATGCTGCAGCAGCTTGAGGGGCCTGGAGCCAGCCCCCCGAAGGGTGGCCGGGTCTCCGCAGCCTTGTCAGCCAGCCCTTCCGTCTTCCATTAATTCACTTCACACTCTCCGCATTGATTCTGCTCAGCTTTCTCTCCCCTCCCCCCCCCGCCGGTGCAGCTCTGCCGATGGGCAGCCGGGGCTGCCTGCTGCATGATCCATACAAACTCACTTACTCAGGGAAATCAATGGGCCAGAAAGAGCACACGCAGCACGGCACGGAGCCTGTCTGGGGATCGACCGCGCAGCAAGGAGACCCAGAGAACAGCACACGGAGTGCTGCCGGGGCTGGGCGCCCCATGAGGCGGGGAAGGGCACACGGCGTCCAAGTGCTTTACCCACGGGGCCTGATTCCCCCGCGGGGCCTGGCACAATTCGGGCCTGATCCTGCAACATGTTGGGCACCTTGCAGCACGTGCGTCACTGGCGGGGGCCGGCCTCAAAGCAGTTCAGGCCACACCCAGCACCGTCCAAGATCGGACCTTAAATCAGGAGTGTTTCCACTGAAGCAAAGATACCCCAATGTGAGATCAGAACAGGCCCAGAAACCACCTGTGAGTGAATGGGGAGTGGGTAAAAGCTCCAAAACAGGCCAGTTTCCATCCTCCTTAAAAACTAAGTTTGGAAGGAGCTTAGTGAGAGAAACTAGCCAGCATTGTAAGGGTTTACATGGATTTGCTGCAGTATAGGTGCCCTTGTGGGGAAGCATGGTCTAGTGGTTAGGGAGGGGGCAGCTGGGAGCCAGAATGCCTGGGTTGTCTTCCTACATCTGGGAGCGAGTTCCTCTAGGAGGGGACTGGGAGCCAGGGATTCTCTGCCACTGCCTCACTGTGGGCCCTTGAGCAAGTCACATCCCTGATGTGCCTCACGTTCACCCACAGTAAAATGGAAGAATCCCTCTGTCCCACCGGGTTATTGAGGTGTAAAGCGCGACCCTGCCCAGTAAAGATTGCCGGGTGGGGTTCCAGAGTGAACGTGTCTCGGTGACACCAGATCAAAAGCGGTTGTTTTAAAAAATAAAAAGATATCGTTCCTCCATCTCAGCCCAAGCAGTTAGCCAACATTCCGGGCCTTGCAGGTTGTTTCCGTTAGGAGAGATGGACGATGGAGTCAGGTGTTTCTGTAATGCAGTCCTGTCTATTTACAGATAATGTACAACATCCTACTTCCCCAAACACAGGGGGAATCACACAGCAGGAGACCGTTTCTTTGCTCACAGTTCCAAGCTTCCTTCCAGCTAGCACTCTGCCCAAAAGCTCTCCCTTGGCTTTCTCTCAGGGTCACACTACAGGCACTTCTCTTGTTGTCTCTGGTACTTCTGCTTGGTTTTGCTCCTGCCTTTACTGCTGGATTTTTCACTTCTGTCCCACATAGATACATACACAGTTGTAACCAAACCAAAACCCAGCCCTTGCATTTCCATTAAGTCTTTGGGTGGTGGCTTCTATTGTTTCAGCTACCACAGGGACCCGTGATTGCTTCCTCATCTAGCCTGAATGGCAGGCAGCCAGCACACCCATTAGCTTCAACCAAGTTTCACCCAATCTCCAGCATAACAACAATATTTTTTTTCCAGCTTCCAGTGCCAGAGAGTTCCCCTGGACTCTGAGAGTTAAGATGGGCTTTTTCCAGCATCATCGTCTGCAATAAAAATTCCACAGGCCAATTTCCGTCCTTGGTGACACAGGCACAGTCCCACTATCTGCAGCAGATTCTCATCTCCATCCCAGCCGTGTTATCACCAATGGGGTCACGGAAGGCAGGATTTGGCCGGTCGGTCAGAGCTGACAATTCTGGTGCTGATTTAAGAGCAGGGGACTACAGAGCCTGGTCCAGCACATCTGCTTCTGTCATTTCTCACTGCACACCGAGAGTGCGCATGGTGCAGGATGATCCCAAGAGACGCAGAGCGAGAGCGTCAGGGTTCCAGAAAGGGGAGTTGCCCCATCTCTTTGCCCCCTGCCTCCAGCTGAGCTGCTGCCACTTCTTGCATTGATGCTGGGTGAGATCCCACGGCACCCTGACTTTGGAAAGGGCTCAAATCACTCAGACCCCTCGGGGCTCTAGGCCACTGAAGTCAGGGGCAAAAATCTCATTGGCTTCAGTCGGCGCGGGAGTAGGCTCTGGGTCTCCAACACCGGGTTGCTGATTAGCGCGGGATGCCTTTTTGCCTTGTTTAAATAAAACTGCCCATGCACCTGCTGAGAAACACCGTAAACCTGCGAGCTATCCCACTGATTTCTGGAGGCCTATGGCCCGCTGCAAAAGGAAGGCAGCAAGGCCTAATGGACCACACCGGAGCTGGCCCCTGTGGGGGAGGGATAGCTCAGTGGCTTGAGCATTGGCCTGCTAAACCCAGGGTTGTGAGTTCAATCCTTGAGGGGGCAATTTGGGGATTTAGTTGGGATTGGCCCTGCTTTGAGCTAGGAGTAGGACTAGATGACCTCCTGAGGTCCCTTCCAACCCTGTCGTTCTATGAGGCGGTTTCATCACATGACATACTCAGTCTTCAATTCCTGGAGACTCCAGGACAATCCTGGAAGGTTGGCAAGCAGGGCCGGAGCCTGTGGCATCTGTTTGCCATGTGTTTAGTCCTTGCCTGTTTTTCTATCTATAGCGATCCCAATGGGGGGAAGGGGAGAGAACAATAACTTGGCTGAAGACACACACACACACACACAGCCCCGGTCAGCCCTAATGGCAAATGCTGGAAATTCCCTGGTTTGTGGGTAACCCAGGCTGTTACGCAGGAGACTCAGAGAGCAGCAGGCAGGAACTTTTCCTAGCAGACGCCCCGCTCTGAGATCAGTGTGGGTCAGCGCTGGAGACGCAGCGTCTCTTCTTCCCAGACTTCAACCTCAAACCTAAGGGGTGGGGGGAGGGAGAAAGCCAGGAGCAGGAGAAGGGAGGAGGGGAAGCCAGGTTTTGCTTTTATCATTCGCTGCAGGGCACAGCTCAGTGCCAGGAGCGTCAGAAACAGCGAGAGTCCGTAGCACCATCCAGCACTCGCCCAATCATCCTTCTGGAGCAAACACACTGAGTCCCTTTGGGTTCACTTTGTGCATGTGACCATAGAAACGAAGGCCCTCTCTGCTTGGGGTGACCCATAAAGAGGCTATAAGAGAAGGGATTTGCCTTGGTATCCCTTGGCCAAAATCTCCATTCTTTCCACTGCTGTTCCATGCACGTGACTGATGGCCTCCAGCTCAGAGGTATTTTGCATTTTGTATTCCTTGGCCAAATTCTCCCTTCTCTTCACTGTTGTTCCATGAATACGACAATGCCCTCCACCCCAGAAGTGGCTGCATTTCAGTGCTGCTGTTTGCACCTCATTTGTGAAGCACTTTAGGGTCCAAGGTGCTGCATAAGTTCTCACTTACCAAGGGCCTTTTTTTACACCAGCCGCACCAGAAGCGTGACGCTGCCATTGCATCAGGGTAAAACGCCCCAGACCAGAGCGCTCCACAACCCAGCGGGGTCAGACTAGCCCATACAGATGCAGCTACCCTGCAAATAGAAGTTCAAGAGTAAGCAGGAGAGAAGTAGCCTCCTCGGCAAGGAAACCAGGGGGAAGGAAAGCACTGCTTCCAGATCCACGCCTGCTCTACACTACAAAGTTAGCCTTCCGGCGATTTCCAGAGACGGCTGCCTTCTTTCTTCCTCCCTGTTAGGACACTTTCCCACGCCACTCTGCGATGAGTTTGGCTGCCACCATTGCAGTAAACAGGCTAGTGCCATATGGGCCAGGGTGGCTTCGGGCCTCCAGGAGCAGCTGTGCTCTCTGTGCCTTTGTGAGTCTCACGATCGAGATATCAGCTAAAACCACCAACGCCTCCTGTGAAAAATAGGGCCAGTGCTCAGTGCCTTTGCCCTGTACTCGTACCCATGGAACTGGGACCCAAATTGTATAGCTTCATGCAACACAAAATCCTTCCCCCTTCCCTGGTGGGCTGGAGAGTGGTGCTGTGCAGAGGTGCGCCAAAGCTCACGTGCCAATAAGCATTTCTTATTAAAAGAGTTTCTGGGAACGAGGGAAGGGAGTTTTGAAGCTTAGCTTTCCCTTGGGACTGTACATCCAGAGGTACATCCGTCCGTTTTTATCAGCTGCTTCTAGCGTGGCGGCCTCCAGGGGGGACACCTGACCCTAATGTGGAGAAAGAAGAGGACTAGGGAGGACGTGTTCTGTGAGATTGTACAAGACAGTGCTGCACTGGCTGTGAACAAAGAGTTTAGAAGGCCAATATGACCAAGCATGGAGAAAGACAGAGAGAACAAGAAAAAGGTCCAGGAGTCCCACCAAGAGAGGGAAACGCACCAGGACATAATGGGGCTTCACAGGCAGCAGACCCAAAAGCTGCAGACCCTGACTGACCTACAGGTCCAAAAATCCCAGACTCTCCGCCCTTTGCAGTCCTTGAAGAACTCCATGGTAGCAGCTCCCTACATACCACACGGCATCACAGGCTGCATCATTACCCCTATCACTCTATGCTGGGGGACGAAAGGGAAAACCACAGCGTCACATACACTGACCTGTGAGAACCACGACTGGTGTTTGTGTGTAGCCACAAGGGATACTTTGTACGCTGAAATGGACAGAAATGTTTACTCCCTTTCCAATTCTAAAGTTCCAACCTGTTGATTTATGTTAAAAGTTTGTCTTACATTGCCTGTGGGGTTTTGTGCATTGTTTTTCTGCACTGTTTTCCTCACTCAATAAAGTTCTATTTCTGGAAAATCAAATAGTTTGTATTAGTTCACAAGTATTGCAAAACGCAGAATGGCAATCAAAGCAAAGTGTCCTCATAAATGCACACCAAACACCACTATAATCCATAGGTTCAGGAGAACACCCAGTCGTATTTACCAATGTACAGCCAAGCACTACACAGTTGTTAGCAGCACCCGAAGTTCCAGGCCCAGAGAACACGCCAGCACAGAACACTCCTGGGGCTGCCTGTTAAAGACTCTTTCAAAGGCTCCCTCAACCGCACAGCTCCACACTGGGCTCTTGCAATTGCCCTTGCGTCTGGCTGTTCAAAGTCAGCAGAAAGCTACTCCACCTGCACCCTGGCAGCAGCTTTGCCTCACAGATATTACACAGGACAAAACAGGCAGCTATAGCTATTGGGATGTTTTTCTCACTGAGATCCAAGCTAGTGAGTAAACATCGCCAGCGTCCCTTCAGCCTCCCAAAAGCACATTCCACTGGTCATCCTCTGCCTGCTGAGCCAGTAGTTGAATCCTCCCTTGGTGCTATCAAGATAGCCAGCATACAGTTTCATGAGCCAGGGACGGAAAGGGTAGGCTGGGTCCCTGTGACAGGGAATGAGGCCCTCAGCTCCTGTCTTCTTCTACAAATGGCTCTAACACCTCCGGTTTGTAACCACCGAGGTGTAGTTTATTTGTGTTATCTCAACCACCGCCCCTCTACAGTCCCATGCAGCAACTCTCTTCACGGTGCCATACAAACATCTCCTCCTTTTGCCTGAGAAATGGGAGGGCCGAGATCTCCCTTTGCCCTGGTCCTGTTGGCCTTTCTCGTTCCTTCCTTCCTGTTCGCCTTTCTACTCTTGCAGTTAATGGGCGAACTAGCTGCTTAGCTCCCCCCAGTCCAGGCTGATCTAGTAATTTCCCCCAGCTTCCCTCAATCAGGCCCTTCTCTGGGAAACTAATTGGACGTACAGTGACCAGAGCGCTGGCTCTCAGCATTCTGAGATCACTATTGGCCTTTCAATATTGCCCATGGTGATCTGCCGGTCAGGTCCCTGCTTGCAGCTTTCCGAACAAGTCCTGTGTTTTCAAAGATGTAAGCGCCACACACCTTCCCTCCCAGCCCGCACTGATATCTGTGACACGTCCCTGGTCACCTACGTGTGTACGTAGAGAAGAGTAACCCTTTCTGGGAATGTTCTTTGGGGCAAGGTGCCAAAGCAGGGGCACACATGCCTATAAGGCCCCATGGGTCTAAAACCCAGGCCTGAAGAGTGGCCACCCAGCAGCAGCAGGAGCCAGCTTACACCCCACTGCCCATGACCTGTTGTGGACACAGACTATGGGAAGTCCCGCCTTAAGGGATCTGACAGGCAGCAGTCTGTCCTGATTGGCTCCCCGCCCTATATAAATCCAAGGGGCGTTCCAGGAAGCGTACAGGTAATAGTGTGGATCTTCTGTAGCTGCCTTGCCCATTCCCGCTCCTTGTTTCTGAGCTCCTGGCTTTGACCTTGGGGTGATTGGGACTTTCCCACCCTACTCGAACTCTGACTCTTGGTTTTGACCCTGGCCTGGGACCTGACTACGCACTCCTCTGCTACTGCCAGCCTCAGGTTTGCCCCGGCTGTGACCCTTGTTCCCAGCTGCCCTTGTTGGAAGCCTGACAGTGCCATCTCTTGCCCCACCATAGTTTGGGAACCCCACTGCTGCAAATCCATGTTATGTCCCGCACGTTGCTGAGAGTCACTGTCCTGTGCAGCAGGAGATGATTAATGGCCCTACACGCTTGCATGACAACAGCTCCCACTGTGGATTTTCCAACTCCAAACTGATTTCCCGCTGCCCGGCAGCAATCCGGCATTGCAATGCCACTCACTTCTCAACTGCCAGCGCAGCTCTCATTCTGGTGTCCCTGCCCTGAAGGGCCGGGGCAAGGTCGGTGCACTGATCCAGGTGTGCAGCTTTGCACACCCAAAAGTTCTGAGACACTCCTCATCATCCCAGGCCTGCATTACGATGCGATCCCACCAGTCAGGGCTCGTTCCTCGGGCCCAGAAACAGCGCTCCACCAACCAGCTTGAATTGTTTTTCACATGTCCCTTAGCAAATCCTCATGTCCCCGCATCATTGCAGTACTTCTTGTGGCTCTGCCAGTACAGGAGAATCGGCGTCTGCAGGCTCCGTGCTTCCCGCAGAGATGGTGGAAACGGAAAAGTGACATGCCGATTTGTGGGGGGGAGGGGGGGGTTTAAATATGCAAAAATTATGGGATATAGATGGTATTATGGGATGGGGAATGTTGCATGCTGGGAACTTGACCTGTAGCTCCCAGAGATCCTTGGATGAGGCATTTCTATCACAACACATTGTGAAAATTTCCCAGAAGGCATCGAGCTGGGGAGCGGCATGTGGCCCACTGGGTGCACCCCACTTGGCAAAGACACACACATTCCTCGCGAGTGCGCACACCGCCAACGCAAGCAGCCCAGTGTACCCGCGCGCTATACAAACGTGGGTGGCTGTCCACAGACGTCACTGGCGTTGCCTGAAGTTCGTAGTGTAGGCATGGCCCCCGACTTCACTGCCACCTGCTACAACACACCGATAAGCAGCGGGGCTTTTATTCCCTGCAGCCCTGCCACTAGGGGGCGATGACACACACCCAACTCGCCGGCAGACTCGCCAAGCCACTGGGTTCTGCAGCATTGGGCTGGATGTTGCAGGGGAATGGACTTCTGAGTGAGATTTCTCTCCTTTCCTGGGCACGGTTGCCCAAGACAGGCCTGCTGGCGGCATTTCAGGGCAGCTGAGCCCGGCTGCCTAAATGCCCCTTCTGGGAAGAGAAGTCTGCTGTATCTCTACGGGGACAGGCCTGCCCGCTCAACGGCACCAGCCAATAATTTCCAGCCCTCCTGGGTAGACGGGGCCAAACTTTGACACTCAGGTCATGGGAGGGTCTGGCCCCTGAGCTGCAGCTGGAGTGGGGGTGTAGCAGGAAACCCAGGAGCAGGGCAGGGATGTGTGAGATGAATGGGAAGCGTGTCTTATTCCCAGCTGGGAATTTCTTTTCCTGCTGCACCATCCCTGAAAAGCCCGTACAAGAAGGGATTTGCCCTGGTGTCCTTTGTGCAGAATCTTCTTTCTCTCCACCACTGCTCCCTGCACAAGAGTGAAGCCCTCCACCCCAGAGGCGGCCTCTGTCCCATCCCCACCCCGAGACCCAACTCTCCCCTGCCCTGGCCCTGGGTGCCATCACTGTCCCCTGTGCAAAGCGAGTGTGAACCGCCGCCCCATCAGGCTTGGCGCGGCTGGGAATGACTGCATGAGAGGCGGGGCTGTGGAGAATGAGGCCCCGGGCGTAGAGTTTGCGGCCTGTCCCTGCACGGCGCCCACCCTGCGCTTGGCATCCCTGGGGAGCAGAGATGGAGTCTGGGGCACCGGGGGTGCGGCTCATAGAAATCGGGGACCCAAGGGAACCACTGCTGGGACAAATTCTCTTTTGTTAGCAAAGGAGATTCCCCCCCCCTCCCCCCGCCACCGACGCTCATTAACTTCCCCCCAACCCCATTAGCTACTCATTCCCCGCCCCCGTTCCTTATCACCATGTGACGCTTTAATGAGTTTCTTCTGGGGGAGGGAAAACTGAGGCAGGAATCTGCGCTCCCCCTCCCCATTGGGTATCGATTGACTGAGGCCTCCGGCCCCTCGTCCAGCAGCAGCAGGCTGGTGACGCTCGGTGGCCGTACACAGTAACACCAGGGAAGGAGAGGGATGGGGGGAGGGTTCAGGAACAATCAGGTGCCCCCAGCACACACCTGCTGGGCGTGGCAGGATTGCCAGGATGGGGACGTATCCTGGCACCCGGAGGGACAGAACCAGGCCAGGGGCAGGAGTGAGCTGGAGACAGAAGAGCGGCTCGGCCGAGTGAATCCAGAGTCGCTGCCCAGGGTCCACTGGGTTGGCACCAGCTGCCCAGACAGCAGGATCTGGCCTGTTGGCGTTGGGCACGGCACCACCGCAGCTGCGCCCCCCCCCCCCCCAAGCTCTGAGCGCGCCCACAGGGACGGGGCAGCCAGGAGCAGAGCTGGGACTGGCTCTCGCAAAACCTGCAGGGGCAGCCGGGGCTTTGCAGAATCAGAGCAGAGGGCGGCTCAAAGCGGGAGCCTGTTTCCTCCGAGCCCCCAACCCGGGGCGGGGAGCGAAACGGCTCCGGGGCGAGCGCCTCCCTCTAGTGAATGAAACGTGGCTGGTTTCTTCTTCTTCGCTGCACGTTTTACGTCTCTCCTGCTGGCCCTTCCTTTCTTCCTTTCATTTTGCCTCTGGTTCTTTCTTCCTCCCCCTTTCCCACCTCGGAGCTCATTGCTGGCGCTGGCCAGCCCGGAGAGGGCCCTCTGCATAGCAATGAGATTGATTGACCCCGTGACCCCGGCCGGGGAAAGGGCTTCTGCCAGGTCCCGTAGGTCACTAAGATGCTGACCATCAGTGGTTGCTATGGCGATGCCGCCATTCCCCTGGGGGGCCTGTCCGGGAGTGTGGAGGGGCTGGTCAGCATGTCAGGCCAGGTGCATTAGTGGGGCACGTGGAGGGGTGGGGGTATATTCCAGGCCCCAGCCCTACCCCATGGGACTGGCCTCCACCGGGAGAGGGCAAGAGAGGGGTTGGGGGGGGAGGCAAGTCAAGGCTGAAACTGGGCTTTGCACAGAGAGACACGGAGAGATGGACAGAGTGAGAGAGAGCGAGAAAGGAAGGGAGGGTGGAAGAAGAGACACAGAGAAGTCACATCTGCACAGAGCCGGCCCTTTGAAATGGGTGGGGAGTGAACTGCAGCCCTGTGAGGCTGTTAGCCACCGGCCCCTGCCCTAAGGGGCACTGGCCACTGGCTGTGCGGGTGCAGGCTGGGTGGTGCTGTCTAGTGGGTAGGGCACCATGCTGGGACACAGGGGACCTGGGGTCTATTCTCGGATCTGCTGGGTGAGTGGGGGTGGATCTTTTCTAGCCCCTTGGGGGATCCCAAAGCACTTTGCAAACATTCATTAATTTCCACACACACACACACACTGCCCCCGGATGAGGATCACTGTGTTATCCCTATTGTATTGATGGGAAAACTGAGGCATGAAGCAATGAAATGTCTGCCCTGCTCCTCAACCAAGGTGGTACTGCTGGCAATAAAACCCAAGTCCCCTGTGTTAACCACTAAGCCACATTACGTTTCTCCATCTGTGGTGGGAAGCCGCGGGCTTTCAGTGTGAACTTTATTTATTTATCAGAGGGGTGGCTGTGTCAGTCTGGATCTGTAAAAAGCAACAAAGAGTCCTGTGGCACCTTAAAGACGAAGCATTCACCCACGAAAGCTTATGCTCCAATACATCTGTAAGTCTTTAAGCAACAGGACTCTTTGTTGCTTTTTATTTATTTATTTATAGATTGCAAGGAAGCAAATAAGGGCCAAGTCAAGTCTCCAGCACAGAGCCGGGGGGACAGGGGACGGGACGTATGTTTTCCTTAACATCCGGCACTGAGCTGAACACAAGCCGGCAGCTGCCTCCAGCAGAGAGGGAGCAGACTGCTAGACGTGCAAAGACAGTTACAGATAGGGTGACCAGATGTCCCGATTTTATAGGGACAGTCCCGATATTTGGGGCTTTGTCTTATATAGGCTCCTATTACCCCCCACCTCTGTCCCGATTTTTCACACTTGCTGTCTGGTCACCCTAGTTACAGATCCACATAGACAGCCAAGAATTCCCATTCCCGTTGCATTGAAGCTGAGTCTGGTGGCTGGTCTCCATAAGAGGTGGAAAGCCAAGTTTTCGGCACCCAACATCTATTGTGACACCTGATTCAGACGGTTAAGGGTCTTTGGAGATTCTAGCCCTTATAAGTGTCTACTACTGCTGCCAGCGGAGGGAATTACTCCTTTGGTTCTATCAGCACAGGCTCCTACTCTGAGCACTGAAGCTGGGCAGGGTCAAACCCCACTGGTGGCCCAAGTGAGTATCAGCATTGCTCGCAGGCAAAAACCGGCCCCACTGAGCCGGGTTTCAGGCACTGCTGGTGGGGCCATTACACCAGGCAGGAGTCCCACACAATGTGGGTTTGGTACAAATCAAACTCGCTCTCCGGTACAACTGAAATGCTGTTTTGTTGGCAGCTGATGCAGCAGCAGCATTACCATGTCCAAGGTGTCTCGCACACCCCTCAATCTCAGCCCGCAGCCCCCTACAATTCCAGTCCTGGCCTCCCCCCACATACCCAGTTCTGCCAATGCCCCTCAATCCTGACATGCAGCCCCCGTGCTGGGGCTCCTACCCACAACTCTGCCGATGCCCCTTGGTCTCAACCCTTAGCTTCCCCTGATTTTCCAGCCCTGGCCTCCCCCCCACGGCCCTGCCGATGCCCCTCAATCCTGACCCACAGACAACCCCCTGCCCTCCTTCCCCGGAATCGCAGTGCTGGGCTCCCTCGAATCTGACCCGCTGTTCAAATCCTGCACCTCTCCTGCTTAGAGCCTTCCACTTGTGCTATCGCACTGGAGACTAACTCCCAACCGACCCGACCGAGACCCCCTGTGCTCGTGTCGCTGGTGGACAGAGCCACATCTGAGCCGAGCGGAGCAGCTCCTGTATTCACCTGCCTAGGCCCTGAGCCTCCCAGGGCTATTAGTAAAAACGGAAGGAGAGGGAGAGCGAAAACCCACGCTGGAATTTGGAAGCCCCCCTCCCTTCCAACTCAGGGGAGAGGAGCACAAGTAGGGGCCTCTCCCCCGTTCATCTGTGGGGCAGTGCAGCAGGATTCACCCACAATAAGGCCTGGATCGATCCATGTCTCCTGGTGCTAACAGGCCCTGCCGTGACTGTGTAGGGCTCCCCTGGCTCCCCCATGCTCCGGCCTCCTCCTCTTTCCAGGACTCTTTTCTTTCTTAAACGCTTTGCTAACATCTGGTGCCCCAGTTTCGCCTCTGTGACCTTTCCGCCTGACCTCCCACCACGACCTTCCCGTTCGAGCCTCCCCCGGGTAGGAACTGAGCTGTTTGGAGTGAGATCATTAGGATCCACCTATTCACCGGCGCCTGGCTGCCACGAGCCACTTGCTGCTGCGGGCAGAGCTGGGGTCAGCAGGGGCATGGGACTCATTCAGCACCAGGGTCCTGCAGGCCCAGCCTCTCCCCACAAGGGGGCGCTGTGGAGAATGGGGCAGGAGCGCTGGCTGTGGGGCAGCTCCCAGCGACTCCAGTCCCAGCCTCGCCCAGCAGGGGGTGCTGGAGAGAGCACTGGGTGTCTCCCAGCTATTCCACATAACTTGTCAGGGGCGTTATCCCTGGCAAGCCGTGTGATGGGGTGTATGAACCCCGCATGGGTTAACCCCGGCTTACGTGCAGCCTGAGCCCACCGGCGGCACCTGAAGGGGAGTTAGGCCGAACTGATGGTCAAACCCAGCTGGGGATGTTGGGGTTCGAGTCCCCGAGAAGCAGGATCTTCATAAAGGAAGGAGCAGAGGGCTTTGTGAAAAAGACCAGGGAGGTGACCTGGATGAGGAGGTGTTTCCGCTTGTGGGGATAAAGGCTGAGAACAGGCTGGGAGCTGGATTTAGAGGGGCCTGAGCCAGGAGGAGGCCTGGGGGGCCGTGCTCTGAAAGACGAGCAGGAATGAACTTTGTGGGTGTGAGCCGGAGCCCTGACGAAGGAGGGTGGGGACGAAGCCCCGGAAGCTGAGGGTACCAGGGAAGGCTGCGAAAACCAGGATGCAGACGGCTGCAAGGGGACAGCCATGGGGGATGGTGATTCTCACTGCAGCAGGCGCCACCCGGGGCTGAGCCCGAAGGAGCACCAAGGCGGTGGGAGAGGCGGGGCTCTCGCCGTGGTGAGCCTAAAATGGGGTTTGGCAAAGTGCTGGGAAGTGAGGGGGCCTGGAGCTGGGGTCTCATCACGTGCTCGACATTGACCATCCCAGGTGAGGAGTCGTGCGGCTTAGTAACCCCCAGGATGAGGGGCTGAAGAGACCAAACTGGGGAATCCCAGTCCAAATACCCCCGGGAGAGAGGGGACTGAGCTGGGGCTTGGCCGGAGGGCTGAGTTGCAAGAAGAGGCAGACCACCACCAGGAGGCACTAGAGAAGGCAGCGCTGCTAAGCCACACCCTGCTGCACCCACAGTAAGTCCACCCTCCTATGTACAGCTAGAGAAACTGAGGCACAGGTCATCCAGTAAGTCAATGGCAGAGCCACGAATAGAACCCAGGTGTCCTGACACTGAGACCTTTAGGCCCTGCTGAGCTAGCTGCCTGCTGCCATTTAACCACGTACTCCAGTTCCTCCGGCTGCCCAGCTTGGACACTTGAGCTACAGATGGGTTCAGACTGGAGCCATTTTATCTGACACTGCAGCTCCCCTGCGGCCTGAACTCCAGGGCGATCGCATCAAAGAGGAGCCGGCTTCAACCCAGACGTTGGTTTGGGGGGGTTGGCAAAAACCCCGGCAGCCCTGACTCTGCCGGGCACGGCATGGCCCCCAGGCCCCCAGCAGGCCCCATCACACACAGGGAGCAGAGCCCCATGTGCAACGGGGAACACAGGCCTGGGCAAGGATGCACTGAGTTCATTCATGCTCAGGGCCCTGCACTCTCTCCCCTTCCAATGGGCCACAAAGGGATGTCTGGGTCCTGTCCTCCCGTGTGCATGGTGGCATGTGCCCGCACGGCAGGGTCAGAGCGACACTGCCCGTCCCACAGACATGTCGAGACGCGGCTCCCTGGAGAGCTACAGCTGCTCTGCCTTACGGCGGCCGGCTGCAGAGCGAGGGGGCTGGTGCTCTGGGCAGGGGGGTCCAGCACTGTGAATGGGGCAGGGGCTGGCACAGTGAGCGTGGGGATGGAGAGCTGGTGCTCTGGGCGGGGCATTCCCAGGTGACGGCCTTTGTGGGTTGGATGGTCCCCGCCGGAGCCTGTTGGCCCGAGCCGGAGGGCAGCCAGGGGACTCCGGAGTCTCCATGGGACGGGAGAATGTGCTGGGGCTCTGGGATAAATCGCTCCAGGCTGAGGCGTGTGGTACAGGGCCGGTGACTGCGCTGGCCGAGCCGCGGGCAGTGCAGGGCTCCGACCGGCCTAAAACGCCTCACGAGCAAAATGGCTCCCGCGACTGGACCTGCGTCATAGCAACAATCTGGGCTTGTGCCGCAGGTGCCCCGGCCCCTCAGAGCCATGCCCCACGGATAGGGCACCAGCCACGAGCCATCCAGATCCCAGGACGGGGAGGGGGGCAGCAGGGAGATCTGCCTGTGCGTTACGCGGTACATCCAGGTCCCTGCACCAACAGCATTAGCCCAGGCACCGGGGCNGGGGGGGGGGGGGGGGGGGGGGGGGGGGGGGGGGGGGGGGGGGGGGGGGATTGGTCTGCTCATGCCAGCCCCAGTAAGGCTACAAGTCCTTGGGCAGGCGTCCCGTGGGGATGGGCCAGGCCCCCGTCCAGCTGTGGGGTGCACGACTGTCCCTGCCCAATGCAGGCAGGGGGAAAAGCACTGGGAAAGATGCCGAGAGATGGGGGGGGGGGGTATGGGTGGCTGGGGGCCGAGGCCGGGATGGAGGGACCAGCTGCTTATTTCTGGGGTCCCACTGCCCCCTAGTGGGTGAGCCGCACATTGGCACCTTCACGGCACAGTGTTTGCTCTCTGACCCCTTTGTTCCTGGGGATCATAGAATCATAGAATCTCAGGGTTGGAAGGGACCTCAGGAGGTATCTAGTCCCACCCCCTGCTCAAAGCAGGACCTAATCCCAACTAAATCATCCCAGCCAGGGCTTTGTCAAGCCGGGCCTTCAAAACCTCCAAGGAAGGAGGTTCCACCACCTCCCTAGGTAACCCATTCCAGTGCTTCACCACCCTCCTAGTGAAAAAGTTTTTCCTAATATCCAATCTAAACCTCCCCCACTGCAACTTGAGACCATTACTCCTTGTTCTGTCATCTGGTACCTCTGTGAACAGTCTAGATCCATCCTCTTTGGAACCCCCTTTCAGGTAGTTGAAAGCAGCTATCAAATCCCCCCTCATTCTTCTCTTCTGCAGACTAAACAATCCCAGTTCCCTCAGCCTCTCCTCATAACTCATGTGCTCCAGCCCCCTAATCATTTTTGTTGCCCTCCGCTGGACTCTTTCCAATTTTTCCACATCCTTCTTGTAGTGTGGGGCCCAAAACTGGACACAGTACTCCAGGTGAGGCCTCACCAATGTCGAATAGAGGGGAA
>QXTE01000199.1:918728-955659 GCA_003942145.1 Platysternon megacephalum | reverse complement strand
AAAAAAAAAAAAAAAAAAAAAGCCGCGATCGCAATCTGCGGCGGCAATTCGGCGGGAGGTCCTTCGCTCCGAGCGGGAGTGAGGGACCCTCCGCCGAATTGCCGCCGAATAGCTGGACGTGCCGCCCCTCTCCCGAGTGGCCGCCCCAAGCACCTGCTTGTTCAGCTGGTGCCTGGAGCCGGCCCTGCCTCCAGCATATCTACCACTCCTCCCAGTTTAGTGTCATCTGCAAATTTGCTGAGAGTGCAATCCGCGCCATCCTCCAGATCATTAATGAGCCCCCCACCCCCGTGCTCCCACCCTCTAACCATCTGCCCTTTGCTAGTGGCAAAGGCGGGGCGGGGCTCGGGGGAGGGCAATCCTCGGGCACAGTCAATCTCTCCCCAGGCCAGGGTGGGTGGTGGGGTCAGCCGCCTGGTTGGCGCTGCCTGGCGCACGGTTCCCCGCTGGCAGGAGCTGCCTCAGCACCCGGCATCCCCACCCCAGCCCTAAGGAGACTGAGAGAGTCACTTCCTGGGGTCGAGGCAGGGATCTGGATGCCCGGGGGGGAGGGTGATGCAGAGATGTGGGTGCCAGGATGGGGTTGGCGGCAGCTCAGGGATCTGGATGCCTGGGACGTGGAGGGGATACAGGGATGCTGGTGCCCGGGATTAGGGGGAGCACAAGGATCCAGCCCAGATCCCTCCCCTCCCCGGCACTGCACTCAGCCCATGGCAGCAAGGGGAAGGGCTGGCTGCTCTTGCGGTTTGAGCTCCTGCATTCAGGGTCCGGCTCTAGCAGGGGGGCAGGTGTCACCAGGGGGGCTGGAACCATTTGTAAAGTGGGGGGCGCTAAGAGCCACTGAACCAAACTGTAACCCCTGTGTATGATGGAAACCACTTCAAGCCAGGGGGTGCTGCAGCACCCCCAGCACCCCTAGTTCCAGCACCTCTGGGTGTCACGGGGGGCCTGGCCCCTGTCAGAGGCAGCGGGGGGTCCAGTGCAGCTGTGGCTGACGACCTGCTGGCCAGCTGGGCTCAGGGGAGGGCATGTGGCCCCTTCTAAAGGGCTGGGGGAAATCGGAGCCGAAGGCTGCAAGAGCGTCCTGGCCCCGGGAAACAAGCCTCCGCCAGGGAGGGTTGGGATGGGGAGAAGCGGAGGGAGCGGGTGGGCCTGGCTCCTCCCCTGGGAGAAGCCCCAGCACTGGGGTATGTGTGAATTGCATAGAAATCAATCAGAGCCCGAAGGGGAAAGTTTCCAGGGCTCTGGAGTGGGGGAGCCCTCGGGGGGCTCTGAAGGGGGAGACAGAGGCAGGGGCCGCAGAGCCAGAAGAGGGCAGTTGGGCAGCAGCTGACGCTGTTCCAGTGAGGAATTCTCAGCCTGCGGACGGGCAGGAAGCTGCAATGCTCCCCGGAGCCGTGTGGGGCCTCAGCCCAATCACGCTCGGACCAGCCCCACCCCGCAGGGCTCCGTCTCCAGGCAGCCTGGCGAGCGCAGCTGGGAAAGGGCTGAGGCCCAGCAGCAGCTCAGAGCCTTTGGCCATGACAGCGCTAACCCTGGGCTCCGGTTCCTAGAGTCTGCTCCCAGCTCTGACCCTTAGCCTCTGACCTCCTTCCCTACTTACTCCTGCTCCAACCACTAGGCATGACTGCCCACACCCCGGTCTCTGACACCCCCCTGCCCATGGCTGAGTTCTCACCACCCAAGGCCAGTGTGATGGGCCCTTCGTGGGACTCTGGTCCAACTATGAGGGTCCCTGCTCCCCCCCTGCACACCCAGCCTATTCCTGCCGTGGGCTTCGGCTGCCTCTGGACAGCACCGGCCCAGGATTTGAGCAGGGGACACCCAGGCAGAGCCCAGCAAGCCGAGGGCACTGGCAGCAGCAACACGCCCTGCTCTCAGCCCCACACCAAATAGGAACCTCTCCCTCCTAGCGGCCCCACTCTCCTTTCCCTTCCAGCTGCAGCAGCATCGGGGGCCTGCTCAGGCAAGTGACCGATGACCACTGTTGACGGGAAAATGTGCAAACGTGAGATGAGCCTGAATTAGTGCAAACAAAAAGGCTCCTGATCCAACTCCAGGGCTGGGTTAGATCAGGCCTGGTAAACAAGACAAGCAAGATGGGAAACCAGTGAGCAAAATGGGTGTGTCAGAAATTACACCTAATTAGTGGATAAAGTAATGAGGACTGGGCTGTTCCCCCCCCCTTTTGGGGTCCTCCAAAGAACCAGACGGTGGGGAGAAAAATTGGCGACAGGAGGAGACCTTCACCATCCTGGCTAGAGGCGCCGACTTTGTGATTTCCCAGGGGGTGCTTGACCCCCGCTCTGCCCAAGGCCCCGCCACCACTCCACCCCTTCCCCCAAGCTCCCACCCCCACCCTGCCTCTTCCCGCCCTGTTCTGCCCCCTCCCCCAAGTGTGCCCCGCCCCCGCTCCTCCCACTCCTTCCCCCCAGGGCCTCCTGCACGCCGCTGAACAGCTGATCACCGGTGGGTGGGAGCCAGGAGATACTGGGGGGGGGGAGATGGAGGAATTGATTGGCAGGGCTGCCGATGGGTGTTGAGCACCCACTATTTTTTTTTCTCGTGGGTGCTGCAGCCCCAGAGCACCCACAGAGTCGGTGCCTGTGATCCTGGTTGCCTCCCCAACCCGGATCCCCTGGGACTCTGGACCTTCAGCATCCTGAGAGCTGTCCTAACCGGACCAGGCCAGAGAGAGGGACCCAGACAACACTCCCACCGGCTCAAGCTGAATCCCAAACACCGTCTGGAATGTGAAACTTCTCCTCCCCCCATCCCCACCCCACACACGCTCCGTGTGTCCTTTTCCTTCCCCACTTTCCGCTCTCTCTCCTTTTGCCTTCTGGCTAATAAGAGTCTGGCTTAGCCAGTCAAGGCGGCATCTTTTGCAACACTGCTGTGACCCGAAAGAGGCAAATAAAAGCAATGCCCTAAACAGCCCGATGCTGGTGCAAATTTGCCAGGCCTGGGAGTGGCTGATCAGACCGGGGGCAGGGCCCGTGTTTTTCCAGCCCAGGACCTGCATTTTCTATCTTTGCCGTTCTTTTCTCTGCCCCTTTTGTGCATGGTTCTTTCGTCTCCTTAGGAAGTGGGATCAGACTTTACAGCAGCAGCAACAGCAGCTCCGACCACCTCAACTAACTTCTCTTTTCCCCTAAAAGGACAGTTATTGCCATTTAAATGACTTTTCCTTCTAAAGCAGCATTTCTCAAACTGGGGGTCCCAACCCAAATGGGGGTCACGAGCCTATTGTAGGGGGGGCGTCACAGTATTGCCACCCTTCCTTCTGCGCTACCTTCAGAGCTGGGTGGCCGGAGAGCAGCAGCTGCTGGCCGAGCGCCCAGCTCTGAAGGCAGCGCCGCAGCCAGCAGCAGCGCAGAAGGAAGGATGGCCTGGTATGCTATTGCCACCCAAACTTCTGTCGTGTTGCTGGCAGCGGTGCTGCCTTCAGAGCTGGGTAATATAGTATGGGAGGTGGGGGGTCATCACAGTCTGCAATATTTTCAAAGGAGGTCCCAGCAAAAAAAGCTTGAGCACCCCTGTTCTAAAGGCTCTCTCCAGCTCAAGGCAGTAGGGACTGCATTAAAATGACCCCCTTAAACTTTATATTTCCAAGGCTTTCCCTGTTTTGCCTCTTCTGTATCTTTAACAAAAGGTTTTAACAAAATAATTTTAATGGGGTTCTTGCCATGGTGCTAAGCAGGCTGAAGTCTCTGTATTGCAAACCTCCTTAGAGCTGTTGAATGTTGCCCCGTTTCAGGATCACGTTAACACCTTGCATTGAGGATGTGAAGGGGCTACAGTGCCAGGAGATGGCAGGGTGGGGTGTCACTGTCCCTGACAGCAGCCATGGGGTAGGGTAGGTCAGCCAGTAAGCCTTCCCTAGAGCACGCAGCCTTCCCCGTGGGAGCTCCCCTTAGTCAGGCCTATAGTACAGGCTTACGCAGAGGGGCAGGGAATTCTTCATCAAACCCCATCCCATAGGGAGCAGGCTGAGAACTGTCCCAGAGCCAAGTGGGCAGGATGATCAAACTGGCCTTGCAATGGTTATCCCTGTCCGGGACTTGTTAGCAAAATAAGAATCGCCACCCTGGATCGGACACAGGGTGCGTCCGGCTGAGTACCCTGGCTCAGATAGTGACCAGTACCCGCTGTGCTAGAAGCCTCATTGTGTAGTGCAGGGTTGTTGTGCGCCGTTAAACAGCTGCTGCATTCCACCCCAGAGGTGGCTGCAGTTCAGTGGTGGGATCCATGATTCCTAGATACGCGTCATAAAGCAGATTCCTCTGGTTCCGATCCGACGAGCTGTTACTCTCTGATGCCTATTACTTTTTTAATAAGAAATATCGGCAGGGAACAGAAATTCTGCACAAGCCTGGTGTAAGGAGCACATTGGCCCTCAGCAAAGCGATCAGATGTGGTCAGTCCAAGCAGCACCCCCAGCGCTAGTGGTCAGAGGCTGTGCAATCCTGCCCCCTTGGGGGTTTGTGAGGTTACTGCTGGCAAGGGAGGGGCAAGGGGATGGATAAAGGAGGGGGAATCATAGAACCATAGGACTGGAAGGGACCTCGAGAGGCCAGGTCGTCCAGTCCCCTGCACTCAAGGCAGGACTCAGTATTATCTAGACCATCCCTGACAGGTGTTTGTCCAACCTGCTCTTAAAAATCCCCAATGATGGAGATTCCATAACCTCCCTAGGCAATTTATTCCAGTGCTTCACCACCCTGACAGTTCGGAAGTTTTTCCTAATGTTCAACCTAAACCTCCCGTGCTGCAATTTAAGCCCATTGCTTCTTGTCCTGTCCTCAGCGGTTAAGAACCATTCTTCTCCCTCCTCCTTGTAACAAGCAGCAAAACTGCCTGCTCCCGCTCCTGGGGGCAGGAGGAGACCACAAGGACAGGAGCCCTGGGTAAAAGGCCCGTTGCCATCCCTGCAAGGAACAGGGCCGGCTCCAGGTTTTCTGCCGCCCCAAGCGGCCAAAAAAAAAAAAAAAAGCCGCGGCAGCGCGATCGCGCCGCTCCACTCTTCAGCGGCAATTCGGCGGCAGGTCATAGAATCATAGAATCTCAGGGCTGGAAGGGACCTCAGGAGGTATCTACTCCCACCCCCTGCTCAAAGCAGGACCAATCCCCAACTAAATCATCCCAGCCAGGGCTTTGTCAAGCAAGGTCCTTCGCTCCGAGAGGGACTGAGGGACCCACCGCCAAATTGCCGCCGAAGACCCTGACATGCCGCCCCTTGGTATTGGCCGCCCCAAGCACCTGCTTCTTTAGCTGGTGCCTGGAGCCAGCCCTGGCAAGGAAGTCAAGCAGCCAATAACTCCCCCGGTGCCACCCTTTCCTTTCCCCCGGCTGGGTATCCCCTGGGTGCTGACAGAGAGACAGTCCAGGCCCCCTGGCCGGCAGGCCTGTCGCTGCAAGATCGCAGCACTGGGGCACCTAACGGAGTCAGAGTGGAGGGGGTTTGGAGGCAGGGGGGAGGACTGTGTTTCTGTGTCTACACTGGCAGCTGGGGGCGGGGGCGGGGCGTGATTCCCAGCTGGAGGCGATGTATCCACGCTGGCTCTCATGCAGCTAACATGCTAGAAAAGGAACGTAACCCCGACCACACCAGGAGTGGGAAGGGCTCAGTGCCTGAGGACGTGCCCAGCTGAGACCACAGGGCCGCATGCAGGACAGAGCAAGTATGTTTCGTTGAGCCGGGAATCCCAGCTCCAAGAGTAGACATCCCCTAAAAGTCCCAACCAGTGGCCCTTTAAGAGGAGGTGCAGCCCCCAGACTAAAGGGTGACATCTGCACTGCAATCAAAGACCCGCAGCTCCGCTGGCTCGGGCTCGGGGGGCCAAAATTGTGGGGTAGACATTTGGGCTGGGGCTGGAAGCTGGGCTCTCGGACCCTCCCCCCTTGCAGGGTCCCAGAGCTCAGGCTCCAGCCCGAGCCTGGACGTCTACACAGCAGTTTTGCAGCCCAAGCCCCACGGCAGCTGACCTGGGCATTTAATGGCCGTGTAGACAGACCTAGGAGTAGGACAGAGTGGAAGGATGCAGGATGCCATTCTCGAGGAGAGCCACCAGGTGGTGCCACAAGCCAATCCCCTGGCGTGGAGTCAGGGCAGATCCATCTTCTCTCTTGCCAGGCGACAGAGCCAGACTCCCCGCTACATTCAAACCCTTCCCCATCGCCCTCTGCACCCAGAAAGGGGCCTTCCCTGCGGGGGTCTCAGCCCAGCGCCCGAGCCACAAAACCCAGCAGCGCAGTTGGCATGGCCCAGGGCCAGGGCCCCCTGGTGGGGAGCACCAAGCTGGAAGCTCGACCTTCATGGGATCATAGAAATGTGGGGCTGGAAGGGACCGCGAGAGGTCTCCAGTCCAGCCCCCCCGAGTAACCCGCCTAGACCAGCCCTGACCGGGATCTGTCCGGCCTGGTCTTCAAAATCTCCAGTGACGGGGATCCCACAACCTCCCTGGGGAACCTGTCCAGAGCCTCACTNATGCTGCAAAACCTCTGTTAGTCTATAAGGTGCCACAGGATTCTTTGCTGCTTTCACTTTCCTAAGATCTAACCGAAAATCTCCCTTGCTGCACATGAAGCCCGTTGCTTCTTGTCCTGCCTTCAGTGGACAGGGAGAACAATTCATCACTGTCCTTTTTATAGCAGCCTTTAACATACTGTTATCAGGTCTCCCCTCAGTCTTCTGTTCTCAGGACTCAACAGGCCCCGTTTTCTTAACCTTTCCTCATAGGTCAGGTTTTCAAAACCTTTCATCACTTCTGTTGCTCTCCTGCGGACTCTCCCCGATTTGTCCACAGCTTTCCTAAAGTGTGACACCCAGCTCCGGCTGGCCGTCCACACCAGCAATATCCACCCCGCCACGTGCAGTGAGATCTCCCGAGCCGTTCAGGGCTGACACGCTAATGAGCAGGGACCCCGATGGGTCCCAGTTAGGGTCAGCTGGTTGACAGGGGCAGAAGATGCTTATCTGACCCTTCTGGGTTTTTGGAGTGAGAGTACAGTCAAGAGATGGAGAAAAAAAACAGCTCTGACATGTACGTGTTGGCACATAGGGCCAGACTGTCCAGATCTCAGGGCTAGATTTGATTGTGCTCAGCACCTGGGGACCTGATTTGCTCACAGCTCAGCCGCCGAGGGGCCCACATGGGGGAACAAGCTCTTCTGAGAATCTGGTCCCTAGAGGCAAATGCCCCACTCGATCATATCTGTGTGACCCCACTGGAGTCAGTCGGCCTGATCCTTTTTTCCCCTGGTAAAGGAGGGGTAAATCAGGAGCAACACCATTGATGTCCATGGAATTGCAGCGGTGTAAATTCAGTGTAAGTGAGCCGGGGATCCAGCCGTGACGGACAGCTGGGGGGAATATTCAGCTGGGACAGGCGATCGGATTCAGAGCCAATCAAATCCAGCCTTGAACCCAGCACTGGGTCTGAGCCCAAGGAAGGAGCCTTCTCTCTCGGCTCAAGCCTGTTTAGTTAATCCTTTAGCTTGTATTGGTCAGGTTTGTGCTGCCCCTGGTTCTGGCCAGGAGCGAGGCAGAATTAAACCACCGGCGGGATACCGGCTCTCACCAGATGCTCAACCCTGGAGGGCTGAAAAGCCCGGAGAGGTTGCAAGGAAGAGCCCAGACTTTGGGGAGCTTATTTGAACTGAAGCCTTGAGGCTGATTCTGATCCCTCTCACCCTGGTGTACGTCAGGACAGAGTAACTGCACTGAAGTGTCAGACGCCGCCACTGATCTCCAGGGCTAGTGTCCTGTGGAGTAAGGCGGTTGCCGGCTAATGGAGTCCTCGGGAGCGCTGGAGCAATGGCCCCTGAGTGCTGCTGCTAATGGCCCAGGGTGGGGAGTCACTTGTCACTTCATGGCGCTGCACCGCGGTCACCCCGGGGCCGAGCGGGTGTAAACGCTCCAACCGCTCTGGCAGCATGTCCCACCCGCCGCGCACATGACTGCATGCGGGCCCAGGCGACGGAGAATCAACCCCACAGATGTAGTCTGAGATCGATTTCACACACCCCACCCCCCCCCCGACGTGGTGTGGCTTGCACGCACCCTGGGACCTGCCCAGCTGCAGCTTGACTCCAGCTCTGTCCTAGCCCTGCAGCTTGCCCTTCCTTCTCGCCCAGACAGTACGTGGGGGGCCCGGCATAGACACTGCTCTTGGTTACACCTGTGGCTGCCGTCACCGGAGCCGCAGAGGGTGAGCGACGGGCCGGGCTTGGCTTTGTGATTTGCAAGCCCTCGGTTCCACTTCCCTCTGTCCCACGCAGGGCCCGTGTGCTCTCAGAGCCACAGTCTGCGCTCAGTGACGGTGGCGGAAATCCTGGAGTTAACTCCAGATTTATCCCTGGTGTCCCCAAGAGCAGGATCTGGCTCCAGAGACGTTTGGGGAAAACTTTCTGGAACTTTTCGTTTGGCTCGCTTGGGTTCCCCCAAACTGGGAGCAGGCGGGAAACGACACCGAATGCTGCTCTGGGGACATTCCCGGAACGAGGGTGGAATCCAGGGAGCATTAGAGGTGGGGACGTTCCGAGATCCAGTATCCGGGTGGGCAGCGGGCAGCTGGCGCACTGGTCCCCTAGAGACCGGGGTTACATCCCGCCTGCTGCTGCCTGTCTCAGACTCGGTCCGGGTGGAGGTGGCGGCACAGAGCCGGAGTGGGAGCGTCACACTGGGGTGTCTCTCTAACGCTGCAATGGCTGCTCCACTGGCCTCACCCCACCCTCTGCAGGGGACGCGCCAGCCGCGTTCACAAAGCACCGCACCTGGTTAGGGGCCTGGCACAAGTTTCCATCTCGCCAGCCTCGCTCCTGGATGCGGCTGCGATGCCATGACAACGAGAGGGGACCTGAGCCCTCTGGAGCATCTAACTACCTGTTACTGGGGCTGGTGTCAGTGGGCCTCTGAGCATTCCCTGCACCAAACCACCCTGCCATGGAGACAGAAGGAACCCGCCATCCCCAAAACAAGCTATCTGGAGTCAGGTGCCGATTTGTTTCCAAGGGCAGCGCGGTCTAGTGGTTCTAGCACAGGGCTGAGGACCAGGCGCTGCTGAATTCTGACATTGATTCCATGGATGGCCTTGGGCGAGTGACTCCCCTCCACCACCCACTGCCTCAGTTTCCCCATTTATAACATAGAGGTGGGCAAAGTGATATTGGGGACTGTGTCTTTAAGGGCTGAGCCTCCCAGGCAGAGAGTCTGGGCAAGGCGCTGGGAAGCTCTTGCTGTTGGACCCGGAGAGAATAAACCAGATCTCGAGCGAGTGCCTTGAGCTCTGAGTGACCCCTGATGCCCACAAGTGGCACTCAGCCCGCAGGAGGGGTGGGTACAGTCAGAGCGGGCACCTTGTGCAGCCATTTATCCCAGTACAGCGCGGACACAGGGAGCCGGTTGTGACTCCCTGAGCCTCAGTTGCCCAGCGGAAGCAAGAACAGCAGGGGGGCTGCGCTGACTCTGGCCCCTGGCATCAGGTCCTTACTTGAGCTCCCATTCCCCCTCCTGCCCATTCCCCTGCCCCGTATGCCTGGCATGGGGGGAGGCCTGGCACAGGAGCGAGCATCTCCGCTGGCCACCAGTGGCTGTTTGAAGGCCCCTTTGCCTCGCTGACTCAGCTCCACCTGGACCCGGTGGCGTTTCCCACCCACGAAGTGCTGGGGCACTGGGGCTCGGACCCTGCTGGGCGGGGGGCACAGAGCATCAGCCCATGTGCTCTGCACGCAGAAGCACCAGCCAGTGCACCCGCCTTTCCTCCCGTCACGTTGGATTGCTTTCACCGCAGCCTCTCCCCAACAAACAGCGTCCCCTCCCTGCCTATGCCCATCCTCTGTGCCCGGCTGGCTCACCGCGCTGGAGAGGGGACCCCTGGCAGCGCTGGCTGGCTATGGCCCCAATGTAGAGCCCCGGGATGGACATCCCCCGCCCCCGTTGCGGTTGGGCCCTGTGTAGTGGAAGTAACAAGCAGTGACACGGCTGGCCAAGGAGCCGCTGGCAGAACAATGGCTGTGAGCACACAGGGCACACGGTGCCACTCCCACCCCGGCACTGCCGCTGCGGCGCGGTCCTGCCGATACCCACTGACCCCCACGGCCGGGCACCATTGCTGCCTATGCAGAAGGAGAGGGGTCCATCGCGCAGGGGGCGGGACCCCGGTGGGATTATACGGTGCTGGCGCTTAATGCCAAGACCATGCTCACAAATGCGAAGCACTCCGTTAATTACACCCTCGTGTCCAGACCAGGGATCTGGGATTCCGGCCGGGGGTTGCGCCCAATGGGGCTCCGAAAGGCCATCCCCTGGGGCTGGGCATTGTCAGGCCTTGTCGCTCCGGTGGGGCTAGGCCAGCTACCGAGTGGGGAGCGCGAGAAGGAGAAAATGGCAGGCGAAGCAGCAGCGCTAGCAGGGCTCCTACGCCTTTAAAATAATGCAGCAAAATTAGCAGCTCTGCAGTCATTAATATGCAAAAATGCAAATCAGGAGGTAATTAAGCTGCAGCCCTCCGGAGGATATTTCCATCATAATGAATTCTATTGTCAGGGAAAGAGCAGCCAGGCGGATTTATGTTGCTTCCATGAATATAAAGTATGAACATCAAAGGCTTGTCCTTCCTGCCCGCTCTAACCATGCTGCCCGCAGTGCCACCCCAGTCCCTCCAGACCCACAGCCTGGGCTGCCCACCTATGGGTCAAAGTGAGAGCCAAGGAGCCAGGCACCTGCAACAGGGGAGAAAATATTTCCTCTGCCGCCGCCCCGCCCTCGGTACCGCATCCCCGCCAGCAAATCCAGACAAACAGCCGGTGCTGTTCTCCGGGCAGCCCGAAAGGGGCCATGCCCGCAAGATGGAGGGCCCGGGACTGCGGGGGGGGGGGTGCCCGGGTGTGTCTGTGACTGAGGAAGGAGAGGGCGAGTAACCTCGCTCATTGGAAGCTGGGGATTGAGATGGTTCTGACCAGGGTTCTCCTGCCATCGCTGGGACCGGCCCAGGTGACCTGGTGACCCTGCCAGCCCGGTGCCCTCTGAGTGCTTCTGGGCTGCGTGGGGGGGGAGCGCGATCTTGGGGTGGGCCCGTGTGGAGTGGGTGTACAAGGGTTTTTATTGGGGGGAGGGAATGGGGCACCCCTCCCTCTCATTCCCAGCAGGATGCCCCAAGCTCTGTGTGTCTGAGTCTGTAAATCAAGGCTTGAGGTCGTCCTCAGCCCAGGGTCCGGGGCCCATCGCGGGAGTGGGGGGCAAGGCTCTGGGGCCTGCAGTGGGTGGGAGGTCCGACTAGTTGAGCATGATGGTCCCTGCTGGCCTTGACGTCTGTGAGTCTAGGTCTGCTGTCGCACGGAGCACCCCGGGGTTCCTCTCCCATCAGTGGGGAAGGGGGTGCTCCTGCTGCACAGTTCACCCCCCCACACACACCCCTTCTATGCTCGTGGGGCTGGATACTGCCCCACTGAAGGCAGGCCGCTTCCCTGGATGCACGTGGGAGCCAGATCTGGCTGACTTCATAGAAGGCGGAGATAGAAAACACTCGCGAGGTGCCCTCCCAGGGTCTCCATGGCTCTGCTTCAGCCCCAGCCCAGCCCGACGTATCCGGAGCCCTCACTGCCATGGCCGATGTTGGCTGTGCTGCTGGCGGTGGATTCCCGGGATATTGCTGAGGGCGGCTCATGGGCTCCAGGTTTCCAGGCCGTGGCATTGGGGAAGCAGGGAGGGAATTCTGGCTGGCTCCCAGGTCGGATTGGGGAGCCACTGAGAAGCAGAAAAGAGCCAGCGGGGAAGCCAAGGAGCCCCGTTCACTGATGGGGCAGTGGCATGACCCAGCCCAGTGTTTCCAGACGTGCTCAGAGCAACCCAAAAAGGAAATGGCTGGAGGAAGCTCTCGGTGCAGCCCCAAGTGATAGGTGCCAGTGGCTGGTACCAGCTCTCCCGGCCCTTCGTGGGGGCCAGGGGAGAGGAGAGAGGCGGTGCAGGACATGAACAGTGGCTGGTGCAAGCTTCGTGTCAGGTGTGAACGGGGCAGAGAATGTCAGTGACAGAGCGACGCAGCTGGCCCTGATCAGGCATTCAGTGCGTGTGCAAACCTAGGGTGACCGACAGGCCACGGGGGAGCTGAGGAGGAGGGTGGGAGATCCATCAGTGGGGGATGGCCTCCTTTAGCTCACACCCTCCTGCCTGTCGCCGTCCGGCGGCCAAGACGCTGGGTTTGCCCCATCCCCACACTTAACCCCAGCTCAGGGTAAGTCAAGTTGCTTTGCCACCTGCGATTGTTTTCTGACCAAGTCACACCCAATGTCTAAATGGCCCCGTTGTTCCGCTCACGGGTGAACGTGGCCAATTCACCGCAGGGGCCCAACGGCGGAAAGGCTCCTGATTATCGCTCAGGCTCATTGGTAACATCCCAAAGGGGCTGAATAATACATCATTCTCGGTACATCCGTGTCAAAGAGACTGCCAAAGGACCATCAGGTGACAGCACCCTTTAGGGCACCTGACTTTCTCCTCCGTAGCTTCCTTTGTGCTCCTCTGAAGGGTGGAGGAGCCGTAAGCACTCGTGCGACTCACTTGTAAGATGTGTCTCACATCCCATCTCTAGCGACTGCGCCACACAGAGGATAACAGTCTACTGCTGCAGCCAGCGGATGGGTTGACTCTGACAGCTCAAGGGGTTAGGCATGGGGGAGGGAGTCTGCGGTTTTGTGCTGGGTTCAAGCTCTGTTAGCGAGCGGGTCGTTATGCTCCCAAGCACATTCTAGGACGCTTAGACCCTGATTTCCAGAGGTGCCGAGGCAACCCACGCCACAGAAAGCAGCCGGGGAAGCTGCTGGAGCCTTAGGTCAGCTGGGTCAGGCCGTGGATGCTCCTGCTTTAAGATCGGAAGGTCCCTGGTTTAATCCCCGCTGCTGATGACTCATCCTGGACAGAGGTGGATTAACGTTTCATGGGGCCCTGCCCCAGAGCAAGTGGGGGGGCCCCTCCCCACCCCTTCTGCCTACAGCCCTGCCAACGGCCCCACCCTGTTCTGCCCCGTGGCCCTGCCCCATTCCAACCCACACTGCGGCCCCACAGCCTGTTTGCTCCTTTCTCCCCTTCTCCCCCCACAGCCCCAAGACTGGAGAAGCTCTGTCCCCCCGCCAGGGCCCTGGGGAGTGAGAGCTCCTCCACCTCTGGGGCCGCAGCCAAGGTTCACGTGCCGGGGCTTCTCCCACTGCCCCACGCTGCTGCCGGGGGTCAGGGCACAGGGGTGCCCATTTTACCAGGGCACCCCAATTGGCCGGGGCCCCTGGACGTTATGTTCCCATTGGCTGGATTTGAACCTGTGGCCTAACAGGGAGGGTTGCTCTCGCTCTCTCCCTGAGCCATTCACTGCCCCCGAAAACAGCGGTTCTCAACCTTTCCACGCTACTGTTCCCCTTGCAGGAGGCTGATTTGTCTCGCGTACCCCTAAGTTTCACCTCACTTGAAAACAACTTGCTCACAAAATCAGACACAAAAGTAGGAAAGTGTCACAGGAACTATTGCTGACTTTCTCCTTTTTACCCTATAATTATAAAATAAATCAACGGGGCTATAAATGTTGTACTTACATGTCAGTGTGTAGCACACAGAGCGGTATAAACAAGCCATTGTCTGGATGAAATGTTAGTTTGTACCGACTTCGCTAGTGCTTTTTACGTCGCCTGTTGTAAAACTAGGCAAATCTCTAGATGAGTTGATGGACCCCCTGGAAGAGCTCTGCCTACCCCCAGGGGCACCCGTACCCCCGGTTGAGAACCACTGCCCTAAAGCATGGTGGGTAGGATGGTTTCGCAGCCATGTGTGCTGAAAATAGCCCTGTTTTTCCTGCCCTCAGACCCTCGGCGTCATAGCCGGCTTCCCGGCTTCTCGTTTCATTCATGGAACCGGCCGCGGCACAAAACAAACTGAAACCCACCCAAAATGAAATCGTTGGCCCGGTGCCACCCTGCAGCTGCCGTCTCCTGTCGGAGCCTGGCATTTTTCAAATGTCAGGCAAAGCAGAGCGGGGCCGCGAGACACCCCAGCTCTGGGGGCCATGGAGAATCGCCGGTGGGGGGCAGCGGGGGGGGGGGGCAGAGAGGGGTGCGTCAGGTGGGGGGAGGGGACGCCCGCAAATCCTGCAGCTGTCACTGTCACAACTGAGGCGAAGGTGGCAGTGCTGGGGAGGGGGGGGGGGAGGGCTGGTTTTTGAGCCGGCTCCGTCTTAGCGCTTCTGTGGTCGAGGCAATAGAAGAAGAAAAAAAAAGAGAGAGAGAGAGAAAGAAGCAGGAAAGAAGGGCAAAGAGGAGCAGCTGCTGCTGAGAGCCGGGAGCTTTTCTTTCAAGCCGCAAAGTTCACACTCGCTCTGCTGATCGCGAGCAGACCCCCCCACCCCCACCCCGGCCAAGGGGAAAGACCAGGGGTGGGGTGGGGATCTGGGACCATTCCCCTCCCTTCTTCTCTTTTAAGCGTGGCCGGAAAGGCTTGTGGCCACACGTGAAAAGGCTGGTCAAACCCACAGGCGGCCCCAAGAGCTAGAGAGGCCTGGGTGGGAAACCGCCCCGGTTGGGAGGGCGGAGATAAGAGGTCCCCATACCCTGGGAAACACCCCACCCAGAGGACACGATAGACAAGACCCCCTGGGGATGGAGCAGGCGGGGAGGGGCGTCAGGGCCTGGGCGGGGAGCAGTTGGGGATGCGCCAGCATGTGATTCGCGCAGCGCCCAGCACTGCCCAGCCCTGGGTCTCACCGCGCTTTACTGCAGCGAGTCCCATGTCCCAGGCAGAGGGAGCCCGCTGGGGTAGAAGCCGGGTCGCCCAGCTCCCAGTCCCCTGCCCCTGCCCCCTCCCTGGGTGGGAATTTCACTCTCCATCAGACCCCTGCCTGTCTGCTCCCTCCGTGAGCTGTTGCCGGAGGAGCTGCTGAGTCTAACGCCGACACTTGCAGGCCCTCAAGGCCCCGAGTCACACAGGACCCAACATTTGGGTGACCCTCGTTGGCAGCAATGGGAGGTTGGGCCCCCCGAGGACGAGCACAGAGCAATGGGTGACTGGAGACCCTGCCTGGCCCAGCAGCTTGCACTGGCTGGAGGAGTGGCCCTGAGATCCACGGTGCTGGTACCGATAAAACAGCTGTTCTCCTGGCAGTGTCACGGGGCCTCAACTCAAGATGATCCAACAGCCATACAGGGGCACCTATGCACCAGAGTATCTGAACACCTCCCTGTCTTGAATGTATTTAACTTCCCCACACCCCTGTGAGCATTTTTAGCCCAGTTTTACAGATGGGGAACTGAGGCACAGACAGGCTAAGTGACGTGCCCAAGGTCACACAGCAAATCTGTGGCAAAGCAAGGACTTGGGCCCAGCTCTCAGCTAGTGCCCTAACCACTGGACCATGCTTCCTGCCGGCATATGGTATCTGGTAGCCCAGCGAATTTCACTGCCATGGACGTGTGTGTTTGTGTCACTCTGTGCCCTGGGGTCAGTGGGATTTGAAGCACAAACCCTGGTACTTGACACAAGGAGCAAATCTGGCAGCTGTAATAGACTCTTATCCTCTTATGGGGACCAGTCACTATAGAGAGGAGGGAACAAAGAGCCACAATCTGCTCCTGTGGGTTACGCTTACAGGGTTTTGTGTGTAATATGGTGTTGGGAAGCATGTCGGGGGGGTGTATGCGTTTATGTGTAACATTGCTCATGTGTGTGCGTATGTATTTGTGGCTGCGGCTGGAATGTGCATTTGTGTTGGCGTGTGTGCGTGACTGTGTTGTGTGGGTAAGAGCAGGTTTCGCAGTTCCGGGTCCGTGACTGTAGCCGTGTGCGAGGGCATGGACGCTTTTGATTGTGTGTGTGCCGCACAAACCAAGCAGCCTTGCAATCGCTGCGTTAGCAGCTGTGCACACGGCGCGTACGCACTCGGATGCACCCTGTGCCAATGCCCTGCAGCGGATCGCCCGGACCCAGGAACGTGGCAGCAGCGGGCATTGCCAAGTACCATCTGTGGCTGCAGGGCCGTGTTTCTGCAGCATCTCCCCCCCACACACACACCTTTCCCCCTTCCCCCACTCAGTGACGGCGATGCAGTGGCATCTTGAAAGTTATTTCATTTGTCACACGATTCCGGAGCCAAGTACATCGCTCAAGTCTCAGATGAGGCTCAGGGGAGTCGAGGCTGGTGGGTCGCAAGCTAATCACAGAATCCCTCACAATCTGCCGCCTACGGTTTTATCTGCTGTACATTGTGAGGACATATCCTTCCTGCACCCTCGCCAACTGGGGCAAAATTCCTGCTCCCCCCATCACCCAGACAGGGGCTGCTCCTCGGGCAATGGATCGCATACAGGGCAGCTGTCCCAATGCTTCCCCCACTGCTCCTACAATCCCCAGCTACTATGTGGATCATCTTCCCTCTCCACTCACTCGCTTGTGCTGAGCGGCTGCAGGCGAGCCAGACAGGACCCCGCTCAGCTGTCTGTGTAGTCACTGGTCCAGTGGCCTTGCCAAAGAAAATGAGTCAAGCCCGAGGCGTTAGCGGGGTCCGTGGGGCTGAGTTAGCTGGGGAAGCTCTGAAGAAGCTGGGGCGTCTCTATGAGCTTTTGCCCTCTCAGACCAGCCTTTAGACCCAGTAGTCAAGAGTTTTGCTATTTCTCACTGAATTTGCCACTTCCCCAAGTGCTGGTTGCTTGTCAGCACTATACACATCCTAGTCCATATTTCTGGAGAGGCACCTGAGGGAGGGGTCAACTCTCAGTCCTGTCCCACACACTGGCTGGGTGATTTTCACACCTGTTCCCTGCCTCAGTTTCCCTGTCTCCCAGGGCTGTTGTAAGAATTAACATTTGTGGGATGCTCGCCGACTGCAGTGACAAGTGCCACAGAGACGCCTACTAGTAATTAAGGGCTCTCAGATTCTAATCCTAGACCTGACATGGACTTTCTCCATGGCAACGGCCAAATCCCTGACATAGTCTGGGCCTCGGTTTCCCCATCTTTAAACCAGGGACAATGCCAGCTGCACAGGGCTGTTCGGAGGTTTAATTAACAGCGAGCCGACCACAGTGTTTTTCTCCGCAGGCCGTCTTGCTGCAGCGCGGCAGTTTAAAATCAAACCAAGTACTACAAATGGGGAAATGGAGGCACAGAGAAATGGCTTGCTCAAGGACACGCTGTACGTCCATGGAGCTGGAGGAAGGGCCCAGAACTTCTGGCTCATGTGCTGTAAAAACAAGACCCCCTCTGAGCTTAGGGTGCATGGGTGGCTCTGGCATAGCCAGGCGGAAGATAAGGCTGTAGTATCCCTATCTCGGCCTTGTGCCCCTTGAGCCAGACAAACCTGGGAGTGCAGTGGGAGCAGGGCATGCTGCTCAGGTCCTGAGGGAAGAAGTGCCCATGCCACTCACCAGCAAGAGATCTATTGCGAGACCAGGGAATATTCTCCAGACCTCCTCAGATGGAAAAATGGGTGCTGTGACATCCAGGGAGGGGCAGTTGCAGTGGGAGCCGGTTGGGGGCACCCTCAGGGCCCTGAGCAGAGAGATATTCTAAACCTCTGAGGGGAGCACAGGGCAGGAATTGCTGACAGAGCCGACAGGTAGGAGGGCCCTTGGCCTGGTTTTAAGCCGGACAGTCCTGTTTTTGTGTTGTTTGCCCCCGTCCAGTACTAGTAAAAAAACAGACGTGGTTTTGTCCAGTATCTTGCAAGGAGAACATAAAAACGGCCATACTGGTTCAGACCAATGGTCCAGCCAGCCCAGTATCTTGTCTGCCGACAGTGGCCAAGGCCAGATGCTTCAGAGGCAATGACCAGAACAGGCCAACTATCTTCCAGTCCCAGCTTCTGGCAGTCAGCAATTTAGGGACACCCAGAGCATGGGGTGGCATCCCTGACCGTCTTAGCTAATCGCCATTGATGGACGTCTCCTCTAGGAACTGATCTAATTCTTTTTGAACCCAGTTATACTTTTCACCTTCACAACATCCCCTAGCAAGGAGTTCCACAGGTTGACTGTGCATTGCGTGAAGAATATGCCATCTGGAAGAGCACATCACAGTGCATGCGGGGTCACACTGGCAGGGGGTGGGGTCACAGTCAAGCCGGTGGGGGCAGGGTCACGCTGGCGGGGGAGGGGGTCACTTCAGTGGAGGGGGGCCCATGCCATTCCCAGAAGTACCAGAATGTCCCGTACTGATGGGGCAGCTCCCCTTTCTCCTACCGCTGCCTCCTAGGGGCTTCTCTGAAGCCAACTCCCAAACCTACAGAGGGGGGGCTTCCATTTCAAAGAAACACAACGCCAAAAGACTGTCCCTGCCCCAAACAGCAAATGGCGGATAGGGATTCCCTGCTGAATGGTGAGAGCGGAAAACCTGCAACGGGCCCCAGCCAGGACCACAGCACAAGGAGACGCCTGATTCCCCAGAGCGCCCCACGAGGGGTCTCTACAGCAGGGGGGCGACACGTCTCCAGCACCCGGCGGCACCTGACCCAAAGCACTGGGCGACTCGCTCGCCTTCCAGGGCACGAGCCCCGTGCGGGTGTCTCTACCGCACAGCCCAGCGAAGGGCGCAAAGCGCCCGGCGGGAGCAAACCTGTGCCCAGCCAGGCCGAGGCCAGGCCGCGAGGGGAGGCCCGTGGGGAGGCGGCGGAAGCCGACGGTTGGCAGAGGAGTGCCTGTGTTTACATACAGTGACTTGCAGATCCTCCCCCCTCCCCACGCCAGCTCCTCTCTGAGGTTTGAGGTGACATCCTGCCTGCTGCAGCGCGCTCGTCAAACGGGCCCTGGGCCTCCGGGCGCAGGTAAGGGAAACCGCAGAGGCAGCAGCAGCCGAGGCAGCAGGTCTGGGGGGGTGCACAGCCGCGGGGAGAACCGCTCCTTCCGAGCCAGACTGCTCTAGAAAACACATCAGCAAAGGGCTGCAGAAAAACACCAACCCCCGCAGCTCTCCCGGCTCCTTCTTGGGGCAGCGAGGAAACGCCGGCCAGTGGGCACCGCGCGGTGCCGGGAGTTAGGTTCTGTTCCCAGTTCTGCCGCTGGGCAAGTCACATCCCCGCTGTGGGCCTCAGTTTCCTACCCACCCCCTGTCAGATGGGCGCAGTCATACATGGGGGGGGGGGGGGTGAAGCATCACTCGTGTTTTAGAGCTACAGGAGCCCCAAGGATGATGGAAACCTGAGGAAGGTAAAAGTGTTCTCACTAGGGGGCCAAATCCCTGTTCGGGGACTATCCACTGAGTCTGAGCCCTTTGCTTTGGCTGTTTCTTTGGGTCAGGAGGGGGCAGGATCAGTTGTGGGACCTGAATCCCCCGCAAGCTGGCCCTCTCTGTAACACTTCAGTTCTGGTTGTAAATCACCTCTCCCTCCCTTCCCCACCCCCAGCAGTGCCAGCAAGCAACTGTGCCTACCAGCTCTTCTGGCACGAGCACAGCCATCTTGTGCGCCCCCAATCCTGTGCGCATTGCCCTGAGCAGAAGGAAAGCCCGCAGCTCCCGAAAAATCAAAGGGATTTGATGGTGCCTTCAGATACTGCAACCTTGAAAGCAGGTGTGAGGAAAAGGCAAAGCCTGGGAGATGCCATGGTGACTAATAGATGAGTGTATTGCTGCTCTTTTTGTTTTCCTTCTTCTTGGCCCCTGCACAAAACCACCGCCCCTTTCCTGCCTCACTGATCATGGAAATAAAAAAAAAAAGATAGTTCACATAGCCAGTCGTCCCTAGGGTGACCAGACAGCAAATGTGAAAAATTGGGACAGGGGGTGGGGGGTAATAGGAGCCTATATAAGAAAAAGACCCAAAAATCGGGACTGTCCCTATAAAATCGGGACATCTGGTCACCCTAGTCGTCCCCTTTCCTCTACCCCTTCCCAGGAACCTGGGTCTCTGTTTTAGGCGGTGAAAAGCAGAGATGAAAGAAACGGAGCTGTCTGCATTAACCCCGTAATACCTGCAGGCTCAAAACGTTGAGACCTCCTTCCTTGTGTCTGGAAGTACCACCTCCTGTAGGCGATACTTCCTGGAGTATGGCACAGGGATAGTGGGTGTATGTGTAGTACTGCTGGAGTAATGTGTTGTTAGTCCGCCAGCAGGGGAAGCCAAAATGCTCAGCACATGGTTAGATTGGAGCATGCACCAGGATGTAGAGATCAGATGAGTTTTCTGGTGGCTGCCAAGCTAACTTGAGGTCAGCGTGAGCTGGGGCTGCGTGAATCTGGTGAAGTGAAAATTGTTCCCCGGATTTACGTGCACACACAAGTGTTTGCTTCTTTCATTTCAGGCAATTTTGTGCCCCTCAAATCTGACTCTTCTGTTGAATTTGATAAATTGGCTCCCCCAACCTCCCAGGAAAAACCAGCCGATTTCAAGTATATGAAATATCAGAGTTCAAATTTCAAAGCCACCTTTTGCTCATTTACACTGACAAATGGGGTCCTTTTCCAAGTGAAAAGTTAGTGGAATGCGGCAATTTTTTCAGCAAATGACACTTTTCGAGTTGTAACAGATCATGAAAGGGGGAGGGGGAAGATTGCATTTCAAGTTGTTTCATGTTGTGGTGTGACTATTTTGCACAGCGCTAGTGACAGCTCACAGGAGATCCTCCCCACTGCCCAGATTAGCCGCTGCTTTTCTTTGCAACTACCTTAGCTCTAAGGTCAGTACTCTGGCCTCTCTCACGGTTGTGGTGGTCAATACTCTTATAGGCTATCTGTGACTTACTGGTGTGGTCAGCACGCTACCATCTCTTATTTCTTCTCTGTGGTTTATTCGTACTCTAGCCTCTCTTAGGGCATCTCTATGGTTTGTTCATGAGGTCAGCACTCTAGCCCCTCTTCTAGCTTCTCTATGGTTTTCATTCATGTGGTCAGCACTCTAGCGTTTCTTAGACTATTTCTATGGCTTACCTATGTGGGTAGCCCTCTAGGCTAATTTATAGGATCTCTGACTTATGTGGTCAGCATTCTAACCTCTCTTATATGTTCCCTCTGACTTACTCATGTGGTGAGCCCTCCCGGAGCATCTCTATGACATCCAGGCTCACGCAGACCATACTGTCTAGGAATGAAGCCTCCCATTCTGAGAACGCTCCAGGGGCTACAGAACCCAGCAGCCCGTCTGCTTAGCAACATGGGACATCATGGACACGCCACCCCAGGGCTTGGCTGTCTGCACTGGCTCCCCATTCAATACAGAGTCCAGTTCAAGTTTTGGTTCTGATATTCAAAGCCTGCCCTGGGATTGGCCTGAGCTATCTTCGAGGTTGCCTCTCGCTCCACCACCAGGACCTCTCATGATAGCCCAGTGATGCTGTCCACGACTAGGGGAGCTGGGTGAGTGCAGGAGGAATAACTCTCTTGGGAGCTGGAGCGAGGCTATGGAACTCCCCGCCACAAGATAGAAGAGACCCCGGGCCACCCCACGTTGTCACACTTAAATGCAACTCTCAGCGCGACAGTTTAGCTTTCCCTCAATAAGTTCTTCAACGCACACACAAAACACACCCCCTCTCTCTGTCTCACCTGAAAACATGCACACACAGACCCACACACACACACACACACACATGCACGCACCAGCCAAGTAAATACCTCTATGAACTAACCAAGCTATTTCTCCTACTAGCTTGCAAGGAAGATAATGAGGCGTTGGTCGTTACAGTGTCACCAGCTCCAAATGTTCAAAAATCATTAGTTCAGCCCCCTAAAATTCATGAGTGTGGCTTAAAAATCATGAGTTTGTGTTTTTTTTTAATTTGCTTTGTGGTTTAGGGCACACTTGGGTCACATTTTTGTGCTTTTCTCTGCAACCATCAGAGCTAGAAACTCACTTTTTGTTTATAAATGAAAGCTGAGATGCTCATGTCATCCCCTGACTCCGGGAGCTGGGGCTTTAAGACAAAATACCAAATACAGTGAGAATAATAATAAAATCACAAGGGCTGGCAAGACTGAGAAGCTCAGACAGTACAGCAAAGAGTGGAGGGGGTGGGAATGAGTAGACAGAAAAAATGGACAGACACAAGGCTGAATTAGGGCTCCAAATGAAACCCCCAAACCCAAGCATCCTCGAAGCTTCCCTCAGCCCAGGCCCTCCCCACGAAGGCCTGCTCAGCGTAAATGCCCCCTGTGCAAACCCTGATACCGTAATGGGGAGGTGAGAGAGGGTGAGCCTTGGGCAGGGGAGGGAGAGCAGCTAGCTAAGATTTCTGGACAATGTGCCCGAGGGGGCGGGGGATAGAGTGGTGGAGTCACCGGGAGCTAGTTTCAAACTGAAGAGGCTTGACAGATGGGTCTGCCCTAGATTTAACAACCGGCTGCCGTTAATCTGGCTTCCTGCGCCCTCCCACTCCCTTACACCCCCCCTCCCCACCCCACACACACACAAATCACTTGTAACTCACTGCAGCTCCCTAGCTTCTCCTAGCTGCTGGGGTTGGAAGCTTTGCTTCACCAGCCCTGCGAGTGCCATGTGGGGCGTGGAAAGGGGGCTGGCTTGAAGCCCAGGGTGCAAGGTGTTTTAATTAGACTTCCCAGCTCTTTGTCTGGTCCACAAAGCTTCCTTTGTTAGAGGACGTGTCCTCCCCCAGAGTCCATTCTGGGTGGCCGCAGAAATCCAGTTCCACTTTTCCCTGCCCAGGGCAGTGAACCCAGAGTCATTCCCTATGGGCACACACCGAAATCCAGTTTGAGTGCTCCTCCCCCTACCCCACTTATATGGACCCCTCTGTTTGCCCAGTGCCAAGGTGGAATTATTTAGCAAATCTCTTTGCAAGCTGTTGACAGCCACAGAAAACGCTCGGAAATCAGTTTTTCTGACCATTCCACCTGAATCCTGGGAAACTGGTTGGTTGCAGCACGGCTCCCTCCTCCCAGAGTACAGGAAGTTGCATTAATCAGCCCCACAGAACTTAAGTCTGAGAATGAAAGACCTGGCTGGGGTACTCTCTCTGTGCATGTGGGGGAGACGCAGATGCCAATGAGAGGCAGCATTGTCTAGTCCAGTGGTTCTCAACCAGGGGTATGTGTACCCTAGGGGTACACACAGGTCTTCCAGGGGGTACATCAACTCATCTAGACATTTGCCTAGTTTTACAACAGGCTACGTAAAAAGCACTAGCAAAGTCAGTACAAATTAAAATGTCATGCAGACAATGACTTGTTTATACCGCTCGGTATACTATACACAGTATTTAGATCCCAATCCATTTCTTTTATAATTATATTGTAGAAATGAGAAAGTCGGCAATTGTTCAGTCATAGTTGCCGTGACACTTCTGTATTTTTATGTCTGATTTCGTAAGCAAGTCGTTTTTCAGTGAGGTGAAAGTTGGCGAACACAGGACAAATCAGACTCATGAATGGGGTACAGTAGTCTGGAAAGGTTGAGAGCCACTGGGCTAGTGGATAGAATACAGTACTGGGAACCAGGAACTCCTGGCCAAGTATACACCAAGGAAGTACACCATGACAGGGGCATGTTTGTTACCCCCTGTTTATCCTGGCAGCTGTTTAAAACTTCCCCACCAGGCACCATTTCAGAAAATTTCTTAGACTATCACTGCCAAAAGCGGTGGGATTTCTACAGCAAGATAACGAATCGAATGCACAGTGAAAACATACATTTGAGTTCTCAAACGAATTTTTGCTGCAATTTCACGGTGGCCACAGTTTTTACAGTGAAAATATGCTAGGGACCGTCTAGTCACGTGGTTATTTGGAAGTGTCATGTACATAAAATGATACAACTTTCCAATGTAAAGATAAGGTGCACTGCGACTAATACCACAAACGCTACACTAACTATACTGACTTTTAACAACTTCTCATACTTTTTTGGTAGCAAAGTAACTGTAAATATCAATGAACTTTTTTTATTGGCAAAGGCAAAGGGGGCGGGGAGAGAGGGCTGGTTCCCCACCACAGCCAGAGGCAGCGGCCCTGTAATGAAACACTGCTGGGTCCACCTGCCGCTGCTGCAGGGGGCTGAGCTGGTGGCCATGGCAGGGAGTTTCGGGAAAAGGCTCCGGGACCCCAAAAGTCATGACGGCTGCACATGAAATCCCTGGTGGCCGCACTAGAATCACTACCAGTATCTCAAGTGATCAGCACCTGGGTTAGCCTAGCCCGGGTGAGAGCAGCCACACTGCGAAGTCAGGGTCAAGTTACTGCGTCCGCGTCACTAGCACTTCTGGGGGCTCATCCCATGGTCCTTAGCACTGCAGTACGCTGAGCCGCTCTCTGATTGCTCCCCAGTGAATTGTGGGAGAACTTGTCTGTCCTTTCGGGCACACAGAGGGGATTGTGGGTAGAAACTGAAGAACTATCGTCATTTGTGGTTTAGCCTGTGTCCTCACAGCAACATGGCCAAGTTACCAGTCTGAATACAAGCAGTACTCAGGCTTTTGCCAGGCCAGCTAGCCCAGGGTAAAGCACCACCACGGTCAGGCCAGAGGGTTTTGTGTGTGGATGGGAGCAGGGTTAGGAGCAATACCCGAGTAAGAGGCTGGGTTAACTCTGCAGTGAAGGTGAGCTCTGGCTTTCCCCAGGCATTCTGGGACAGCCAGGTAATAGTAGCCATCGGTGATCGGCACTGCCCCTGCCAGTGATGCAATATGAACCAAGACTGGATGAGCATTTTCTGTCTAACCGGGTTTTTTGGTGGAAAATTCAACAAAACCCAAATGTTCACAGACAATTTTTCATTTTTTTCATCAAAAACATTCAGCCGAAGACCAAAAGGACCAATAACTCTAGTTTTCAGATGCTGAACATTTTTTGGTTTTTGGTGGGTTGTGGGGGTTTTTTTGATGAAAAATTGAAATTTTCTGCTGAAAATTTTGACAAATACGAAGATTTTCAGAGAAGGGGGAAAAAAACGTTTCCCAACCAGCTCTAGCATTAACTCTTTGAACCCCGGCCCATCCCCTCTGACTGGTTCCAGGAAGCAGAGATTAATCTCTTCCCATCATTCCTGTCCATCACACTCTTTATTACCTGGTGTCAGAAGGAAACTGCATCTTGGGCAAAAACGGTGCAAACTGTGTCACCCAGTCTGGCTGGGAACCTGTACGAGCGCTAGAGGAAGAGGAAGAATGTGGCATTGCAGAGAAATCAGAGAGGGTGGCATCTGAGGGTGTGTCTACAGTGCTCGTGTAGACGTACCTGAACGGGTTTTAATCTAACTAGCTCCGATCCTGGAGCAGTGAGGCCGCGGCAGCATGAGGCTCAGCATGCGTTGTACAAGCCCACAATCCTGGGTAATTCCTTAGCCCATGCTGACGTGCGTCCTGCTGGGGCTTGCTTCACTCGCTCTAGTATCCAAACTAGCCAGATTAAAGCTCGCTGGGGTACGGGAGCTGCAGTCACGCCTCGTGAGTGCAGCACCGACATACGCTCAGGTCTCTGACATGTTCCGGGGGGAGCATGAAGAGAACTGCAAACTGCTGCACCAAGTCATTCAGAGCGGTCAAGAAGGCCTGTGAAAGGCACATTTTAAAGAACCCCCAAGAAAGCCGGTGCCAGGTGAGGCCATTGCTCATTGTGTTGCAAACCTACTTAATAAAGCCAAGCCCGTGTGAGTCCGAGCAGCGAACAGATGGGCTGATCAAAGGCCAAATTATTTGTGGTACAAGCGATAGGTGGGTCAGAGCCGGGGTATTGCAATACATGGACTTGACTGTGCAAACAGCAGTGGGTGTTTGCAGGGCTAGCGAGAACAGCTCTGCAAAAAGCGCCGCTAACGTGAAGGGAAGGAACTGAAATGCTTCTAAATGAAAATACAGACCAAGGCGTGAAGGGTTAAACAAAGGGCAGGGCCCCCGTTTGTTTGCAATGAAGGTGGAGGCAATAGCCATGCAACAAGGGGCTTTGCGATTCAATCACCCTACGGCCCAGCTGCCCCCTGGATGTTCTGTCCTGGGTCTTCTCTGAGTTTGACCAATGAGCAGAGCACCATGGCCTGGCGTCTGCCGTCCCTGGCACTGTCTTGCTGTCCCCATCTCGTTCTTCTCCTCCCACTGACTCCAGGCACTGCTCCTCCCCGCTCCTGGTTCAAGATGCAGCTGCCACCTCCTTCCAGGAACGTTGGCAAGAAGAGGAGATGGGGCTTAGCTCCAGCTGGTTAACCCAGGCAAATGGGTGATGATACTTACTCCTGGCCCTCGGTCCTTCCACAACCACTTTCACCCGAGCATCTCAAAGTCTGTTACACACACGAATGGGGAAAGTTTCACTGCCTCCCATGCTCCCCTGTGAGGAAATTCTTATTCTGCCTCTTTTACAGCGGGCACAAGCAGGTGAAGTGAGTTGCCAAAGGACATCCAGCAAGAGACCAGAAAACACATCCCAGGTGTCCTGATTCACACTCCCCTGCTCTAACAACTAGACCACACATCTTCCTAAAGGGAGAAACTGAGGCAAATAGTCCAGGCTCCCAGCCCCCTGCTTCAACCAGGGTTTTTCTTTCTGAGGCCCCCGCAACATGCTCCATGCCCCAACTGTGCCCCAACTGTTTTTCTGCACATAAAAGCCAGGGCCAGCATTAGGGGGTAGCAAGCAGGGCAACTGGGCCTCCCCACCCACCCCTGAAGCTAAGTTGCTCAGGCTTCGGATGGCAGGGCTCCACCCTGCGTGGCAGGGCTTCAGCTTTCTGCCAGGAGCCCCAGTGAGTCTAAGGCCAGCCCTGCTTGACAGACCCCCTGAAACCTGCTCGCAGCCCCCCAGGGGGGCCCAGACCCCTGGTTGAGAACTGCTGGCCTATCTTTCCCTTCCAGAGCCAGCAACTGAACCCAGGAGTCCTAGCTCCCAGCCCCCATGCTTTGACCACTAGACAACGCAGTCTCCTCCAGTGCTATGGATTTGAAAACGACACCTCTTGCTTCTAACCCCCTTGTTGCCGTTTTCTGCTGCTTGGCCACCGTGTGTTCCCAGGCCGGTGAAGTGCAGCTCACCCACGGCACAAAGGAAAATACGTGGGCAGGGGAGGGAAATAGAGTTCCCCCTGCCAGCCCTTCGAGCGGCTTCTTCTGCTTCTCCTTTCCTTTCAGCTGCGGTGACGTGAATTCTTGGGGTTGCCAGCGTCTAATTATAACTGCAGCACCGTGCGGTTAGCTCCCCCACCCACGCTCCACACACTGCCGGAGAGAGAAGCGAAAGAGAAGCCGGGCTGCCGGGCTGGGGAGAAGCAGGAGGAGGCGGCGGGGATGCCACCTGCGCCAGGTCGAGGGCTTTCTAATTATGTTCGAGGCTCTGAGCCTGAGAGAAGGACTTTCCACTCGGGGTTAACCACAGTTTGCCTCCCTCATCCCCACCGGGGCTGCCACCTCCTTTAGCTCTCACGCTCTGCTCAGCTGTTTGCTCTTTCCAGAACGCACCCTGCACACACCATAGAATCATAGAACCGTAGGACTGGAAGGGACCTCGAGAGGTCAGCTAGTCCAGTCCCCTGCACTCAAGGCAGGACTCAGTATTATCTAGACCATCCCTGACAGGTGTTTGTCCAACCTGCTCTTAAAAATCCCCAATGATTTATTCCAGTGCTTAACCACCCTGACAGTTAGGAAGCTTTTCCTAATGTCCAACCTAAATCTCCCTTGCTGCAGTTTAAGCCCATTGCTTCTTGTCCTATCCTCAGAGGTTAAGAAGAACAATTTTTATCCCTTCTCCTTGTAACAACCTTTTATGTACTTGAAAACTGTTATCATGTCCCCTCTCAGTCTTCTCTTCTCCAGACTAAACAAACCCAGTTTTTTCAATCTTCCCTCCCAGATCGTTTTCTAGACCTTTCGTCATTTTTGTTGCTCTTCTCTGGACTTTCTCCAATTTGTCCACATCCTTCCTGAAATGTGGTGCCCAGAACTGGACACAATACTCCAGTTGAGGCCTAATCAGTGGAAGAATTCCTAGAGCGGAAGAATTACTTCTCGTGTCTTGCTTACAACACTCCTGCTGATACATCCCAGAAGTATGTTCGCTTTTTTTGCAACATGCCCCTTCCCTGGACTGTTTTCAGGCCTGAACGGGTCCATAAGCACCGAGCTTGCCAGGCAAACATGACTGTGATTTTGGGGTGGAGTTGCAGAGTGGGTGGGTGAAGGGGACGCATTAGACACAGTGCGTGTGGATTTTGTTTAAACATTTGCAGCAAAGTTGCCTTGAATTGGCATAACAAGGGCAGAGGACAGGGTCTATCTCAGGGTGGACAAACTATGGCCCACAGGCTGGATCCGGCCCACCAGCAGTTTTAATCCGGCCCTCGAGCTCCTGCTCCCAGAAGCAGCAGCATGGCCCCCTCCGGCTCCTGCGCATAGGGGCAGCCAGGGGGCTCCACTCTGCATGCTGCCCCAAGCACCGCCCTAGCAGCTCCCATTGGCCGGGAACCACAGCCAATGGGAGCTGCAGGGGTGGTGCCTGCAGATGGGGAAGCGTCCAGAGCTGCCTGGCCGTGCCTCCGTGTAGGAGCCGGAGGGGGGACATGCCCAGGGCCGGTTTAACCACTAGGCGAACTAGGCGGCCGCCTAGGGTGCCAAGATTTGGGGGCGCCAAAAAGCGGTGCCCAAAAACATTTTTTTTTACACTATTGCTCCCGGCAGGGGGACGGGCCGCTCGCAGCCGTGTTAGCACCTACCTCTGCGGGCGTCCTCTGCAACCGCGGGCCCCACCGCCTCCCTCCGCCGCGCCCCACATCACTGCCCGCCCGCGCCCCCCCTGCCAGCCTGGAGCCGCCTCCTCCCCGAGGCCCCGGGCTGCCACATCGCTCCCTAGCCCGCTCCCTCCGGCTCTGGCAGTCCCAGACCCCCGCCACAGCAGCGGCTGCTGCCCAAGGGCTGCCGGCTGCAGATCGGAGCGGGTGACATCAGCCCGCCTGCAGCTGGCCCTATTGACAGCAATGCAGCGGCAGGAGGGGGGGCGGGGGTGGGGGCAAGGAAGAGGAGACCGTGGCCACCGGTCCACCTGAAGGGGTGGATCATGGCCCTGCCAGAGGATACAGGGTTAAAGAGCTGCAAAAGTGTAACCGTCCTCAGCACGTGCCGCCTTCCAAGGCTTCATCCCCATCCATCCCTGCAGTCCTGTGGAGCAGGTAAATAGAGCCCCATTTGGGGGGAAACTGAGGCAGAGAACAGGGACATGACTTGCCCAAGGCTCAGACCATTAGACCAGAGGCCTTCAAGCCCTGAGCTCTGCACCTGCCCACACAAGGTATTAATCTGGGATTCAGGGGCAGCACACTGCAAGTTTTCAGTGAAGAAACACGGCTGTCTCGAGCCCTTATGGCAACAAGGAAAATCTTCCAAAGGTGATGGGCGTCTAGCCGACCCAGTTCTGTCTGCCTGAGTCTGCAGCCAGCCTGGGACAACCGCTCTAGGAAATGTGGCGGTAACTGTTCAGTCTAATTACGACACCGTCAGAGCCAGATTTTCATGTAACGTGGGTGACCAGTTGTGTGGTACACAACCGCTGCAAATGTGCGAGCACCTCCGGTTAAGTGCAGCGGAACCCTGGGCAGGCTGCAGCACCCAAGAGATGTTTGTTCGCCCACTGAATGACAGGAGATGCACCAGTAACTTTACTAGGTAGATGTTTAGTGTCCACACTAGGGCCATAGCCTCCCCACTCCCAGCATTGGGCCAACTGCCCCTCATCATTCTCCTGATTGCGTGTATTGTTATTGATGGGAGATCTGCTGTGGACTGAGGGGTGTCTATGGACCTGCCTTTGCAGGCTCAGTCCTGGCCCAGCATTCGAAATAAATTGCCCCGAGTTTCAGAAGTACCGAGAACCCTGGAGTCCCCACAGACATCGGGGGAACCGCAGGTGCTCAGCCGCTCTGAAAATCAGGCCCAGAATGACACTGCCCTGGGCCAGAGCGCTCTGAGTAAGGGGCTTCAGCAGCGATTGGCGTGGGGCAGAGTAAAGCAACCAGGACGGTCATGATGGAGGCTGGAACTCTGTCCCCTCCTCACACCTGTGGGGAAGACAGGCCTTCAGACACCCCCTCCCACCTGCATTGCACTTGCCAGCCCAGGAGCAAGGAACCATTTCACACCTTAGCGCTGGGGGGAGCTGAAGCCCAGAACGGGGAAGTAACTTGCCTGAAGTCATCCAGTGAGTTGGTGCCAGGGTGGAGAATAGAAGCCAGATCCCGACCCCCAGCTCTGTGCTCTGATCCCCAAAACAGCCCTTTCCAGATCCAGTGGGGGAGGGGGGCAGGAGGGACTCTAGCCACATGCAGGAGACCCAAGGCCATTTATTTTCATTAAATATGTAGACTAAATAATGAAAATAATAAGTTTTCAAGCCGAACGTGTATTAATTCTAATGAACAATGCCACATTATGCAGTATTCATTTTTGAAAGTTTATAATAAGCGTTGCTCCAGGGGAAGGGGGGCGGGCGCAAAGTGGAAGTTTCGCCTAAGGCACAAAATATCCTTGCACCGGCCCTGGACATGCCGCTGCTTCCAGGAGCCACTTGAGGTAAGCGCTGCACAGAACCTGCACCCCCTGAGCCTCTCCCCACGCCCCATCCCCCTGCCCCAGCCCTGACCCCCCTTCCGCCCTCCAAACCCCTTGATCCCAGCCCAGAGCACCCTCCTGTACCCCAAGCCCCTCATCCCCAGCCCCACCCCAGAGCCCGCACCCCCAGCCGGAGCCTGTACCCCCTTCTGCTCCCCAACACCCTGCCCCAGCCCTGATCCCCCTCCCACCCTCCAAACCCCTCGGTCCCAGCTCGGAGCACCCTCCTACACCCCAAACTCCTCATCCCCAGCCCCACCCCAGAGCCAGCACCCCCATCTGGAGCCATCACCCCCCCCCCTGCACCCCAACCCCCCGCCCCAGCCTGGAGACCCCTCCCACACACTGAACTCCTCATTTCTGGCCCCACCCTGGAGCCCGCACCCCTGGCCGGAGCCCTCACCCCCACCCGCACCCCAACCCCAATTTTGTGAGCATTCATGGCCCACCGTACAATTTCTATACCCAGATGTGGCCCTCAGGCCAAAAAGTTTGCCCACCCCTGGTCTATCTACTGCTGTAGGAGCCATTAAGAAACGCAGTGAAGAATATTGAAGCTGAATGCGAGCAATGTTCTCCACCAGGCGCTGGAACTGGGTCCCAAATGTAGTGATGGGAAAAGATGGGTCACTGAAGACTGGACATTGCACCAGTACATTTCCTGGAGGGACCTGGGGCGTTACCCACACTGGGGGCGTTACCTGGGACCTGAGAGTAGTTTTCTCCCATTTCTCACTTCTGTTATTGTGCTTAGCATGGAGGAAATGAACCCCGAGGAGCCAGTCACTTCACTCCATAGTGGTTTCTATTACTTCTAGAATGATGCTGAAACTTGACGCTATGTAATGAAACCTGCTAAGGGAAGAAATCTGGGTAAGGAAGGGAAATCCCCACACACGCCCCAGAGGGACGGGGCAGCCTCCTCTCCCCTGTCCTTCCCCCGGGGTAAATACAAAGTGTGCTGACAACCAGGCAGGGGTCACCGGGACTCTAGTCCCATGGCCGGGTGGATTGGCCACACCCTTCTAAATACCAACACGGCAGCTTCTGGAGCGACAATCTGTAGGCCTCAGACCAGCCAGAGGTTGTGATAGCCCCAGAAGAGTGGCCCAGAGCTGCCCCTTGGAAAGGAATGGGACATAAATATTTGGTGGGGGCCTCTTCCTCGCCATCCCCACCCCCCAGAAACAAACCCTGCAGCAAGCAGAGGTCCTCTGAACTTGTAAAATACCCTACTTACAAGGGCCTGAGCAAACGGTCTAGATGCAGTAAGAGCTAAGGCTTTGGCTGAGAGGGAGATGATATTGTCCTCTTGCCAGAACCGAGGAGCGGGAAACAGGCTTCTTGGGTTCTAGTCCCTGCTACTGACGTACCATGTGACCCGGGGCAAGTCACTTTGCTGCTCTGTGCCTTGGTTTCCCTCTCTGTAAATTGGGGACAATGACGTCACCCATGGTGAAACACTCTGAGAGCCTTTGTTGGTATGTGATACCTGCCATTAGTGCATTAACAATGCCACGCTCTTGTATAGCATTGTTCATCCATAGAGCTTCCATCATTATCCCATCTTACAGATGGGGAAACTGAGGCACAGGGCGGGGAAGTGACTTGCCCATGCTCATCCAGCAGCACAGCCAGGAATAGAAGCCAGCTCTCTTAACGTCCAGTGCGCTAACCATTATCCCACAGTGCCACCTCATCCTAAAGCCCAAAGCTCTGCAGAAGTTTTTAAAAGTTTCATTAATTTTTGTAATGTTTAGTTTTCCTGCTCTCTGTGGCTACTTTGTTTCCAGGTCATAGCAGAAGAAGTAAAGCCCTGATGAGGACTGCTCTTGCTGTATTTCCACCCTGGCCTGGAAGGAGCATGGAGAATCTCCCAAGAGACCCTGATCCCATGACCTTTCCAGACTCACAAGGGTTAGAGATGGTTGATCAAAGCATCCGCACTTGTGGGTACATTCCCAGACCGAACCTCTCCAAGGTTCACCCATCACCAGCGACTTAAAATACATGGCTAGAACAAAGATGCGATGATATTGAAGAACATGAAAACAGAACCAACCACAAGGCGATTCATTGCTCTGTAAAAAGAACTATGAGATAAATGAAGATGTCAAAACAAAACAAAAAAGAAAGGAATTATCTGCATTAAAACTAAGGATGGCAAGGGTGTGCCATGAAACCAGCAACATCCTGGAAAGATGGACGGGATACGTGAAGGAGCTTTTTGATGAATCTGAAAAACTGGAGAACACAGAGATCAGAAGAGGAGACGAAAAAGCATTGTATATTACATGTGGGAACCAGAAAGAGTATTGAAAAGTATAAAGTGAGGAAAAACAGCTGGGGAAGTTGGGATTGTGATTGAAATCGTAGAATCATAGAAATGCAAGACTGGAAGGGACCTCGATAGGTCATCTAGTCCAGGGCTTCTCAGCCCGTGGGTCGGGACCCAAATTGGGTCACCAGAATGTTTCAGAGGGTGGCCGGGCAGCTCCTGCGGCTCCGGTCCCACGGGGCTGGCTGGGTTCAGCTCCCTGCTCCAGGCACTGCAACTCTGGGGTCCCCGGGTCACTCAGGTTTGGCCCAGCCGTCATGACGACGGGAGCCCGGGCAGGCCAAAACTGAGTGAGTGGCACCGCTCCACTCACACCAGCTTGGTCCAGTCAGGGGGGTGGGGCCAAACCTGAGCAGCGCTGCCAGCACCGAGAGCCACGCCCAGGCAGCCCCTGCAGCACAGGAGCTGCAGGAGCTGCCACTGTGGGGTGAATGCCGGGCAGGACACACACACACACACACCCCTGTGGGGCAAGATCCAAATGAAACCGCCCCAGGGTCTCCACCCCCAGGCTATTTACTGGGTCACAATGAGTCATAACCATTTACAGAGGGGTCCTGAGCCCACAAAGGTTGAGACCCACTGGTCTAGGCAAGTCCCCTGCACTGAGGCAGGACTAAGTATCACCTGTCCTAGACCATCCCTGACAGGTGTTTGTCTAACCTCCAGTGATGGAGATTCCACAACCTCCCTGGGCAATTTATTCCAGTGCTTCACCACTCTGACAGGAAGTTTTTCCTAATGTCCAACCTAAACCTCCCTTGCTGCAATTGAGGCCCATTGCTTCTTGTCCTAGCCTCAGTGGATAAGGAGAACAATTTATCATCCTCCTCCTTGTAGCAACCTTTTATATATTTGAAGACTGTTATCAAGTCCCCCCCTTCGTCTTCTCTTCTCCAGACTAAACAAACCCATTTTTTTCAATCTTTCCTTGCAGGTCATGTTTTCTAGACCTTTCATCATTTTTGTTGCTCTTTTCTGGACTTTCTCCAGTGTGTCCACATCTTTCCTGAAGTGTGGTGCCCAGAACTGGACACAATACTCCGGCTGAGGCCTTAGCAGTGCTGAGTTGAGCGGAGATGAGTTCTCATGTCTTGCTTGCAACACTCCTGCTAATGCATCCCACAGTGAGGTTAGCTTTTTTTGCAACAGTATTACATTGTTGACCCACGTTCAGTTTGTAACCCCCAGATCCTTTTCTGGAGTACTCCTTCCTAGGCCGTCATTTCCCATTGTGTATTTGTGCAATTAATTGTTCCTTCCTACGTGTAGTACTTTGCATTTGTCCTTATTGAATTGCATCCTATTTATTACAGACCATTTCTCCAGTTTGTCAAGATCATTTTGAATTCTAATCTTGTCCTCCAAAGTGCTTGCAACCCTTCCCATCTTGGTATCGTCTGCAAACTTTATGAGTGCACTCTCTGTGCCATTACCCAAATCATTTATGAAGATATTGAATAGAACCAGACCCACCACAGATCTCTGCAGAACCCCACGCGATATGCCCTTCCAGCTTGACTGTGAACCATTGATAACTACTCTATAAGTATGTTTTTCCAGTCAGTTGTGGACCCACCTTATAGTAGGTTCAGCTAGGCTATATTGCCCTAGTTTGTTTATAAGGTCATGTGAGACAGGATCAAAAGCCTTACTAAAGTTAAGATATATCACATCTACCGCTTCCTCCATATCCACAAGGCTTGTTACCCTGGCGAAGAAGGATATTAGGTTGGTTTGACATGATTTGTTCTTGACAAATCCATGCTGACTGTTACTTATCACCTTATTGTCTTCTAGGTGCTTACAAACTGATTGTTTGATTATTTGTTCCATTATCTTTCCAGATACCAAAGTTAAGCTGACTGGTCTATAATTCTCTGGTTGTCCTTATTCCCCTGTTTATACATAGGTACTATATTTGCCCTTTTCTATCATTTCATGATCTCTTTCACCCAAGCTGCCTTCCACCTTCAAATTCTCAACCAATTCCTTCTTATTTGTCAGAATCAAATCTAGGGCAGCCTCTCCCCTAGTTGCTTTCTCCACCTTCTGTAATAAACGCTACAACCCCTGAATGAAGATTCAAAAACGTCTTTGCTAGAACTTTTTAATAGATATACACACCAGGAGAACCTCAGGAGGACTTTATTCCTTTACTGGAGGCAAATAATGCTAAGGAATGTGAACATTGAACTATAAGCTCGATAAGCCACACACTTAACGTTTTGTTGAAGATTGTTGGCATGCAGATACGTCAACATCTTGAGACAAGAATTAGCAGAAGTCAGTTTGGTTTCCGCCCAGGAGCGGCAATCTTTGCCCTGAGGGTCTAATGCGAGTGTGCGATAGAAGCGCAAAGGGGAATTTATACGAGCTTTGTAGATTATGAGAAGGCATTTGATAAAATCCGAGGTGACAAGAGTATACATATTCTTGAAGAATGTAATATTGACTCTCAAGAGTTATAATTAATAAAAAGCCTGTCCCAGGGACACAAAGCAGCAATCCGAACAAACTATGAACTGAGTATTGCAGCATCAAGAAAGGCACATGTTGAGGTTACATTCTAGTTCTGCAACTATTTAACATGGCTGTGTGACGAAGTGGGAATGTTTTGATGTGTTCTCTGAATACTGAGGGGGGAGTATTGACCGGGCAAGGCTGCAGGGGAGCTGGGCTGGGACTGCCTGCATGGGGGAAGGGAGATACCTGAGCATGTAACATGAGAACCCAGGAGGGGGGTTGAAGACCAGGTAACACCTCTGGCCTGGAATCTGGACAAAGGACAAAGGCTGGGGGAGGAGCCGGGGGGAAGGGCAGGAAGGAGAAGCCTGAAAGGTTTTTTCAGGTTTTTTTTGGAGCTGACTGGAAATAGAGAGGGGAGCCCTGACGGGGCTTGGGCTTCCCAGCGTGGCTGAGGGCCTCCCTGGGGCCCCCAGATGGACCTAACTAAAGGGGATCCTGTTGTCTGTACCGGCAAGACCTGTTTTGGACTGTGTCACTGTCATCTAAATAAACCTTCTGTTTCACTGGCTGGCTCAGAGTCATGGTGAATCGCAGGAATCCAGGGGTGCCGGGCCCTGACTCCCCCACACTCCGTGACAGGCTGTAAAAGGTGTAATGAGGGAAGGTTTAGAAGACACCAGCCATAGCATACAGGTCAATGGCGTATACCTCAACAGGGTAAGATATGCCTTTGCCCTAGTCTGCATTACTTCCTCTAGGGAAGAACTTCAGAACATACGTATTGCCGTGAACAATATCAGCAAGAAATACAGAATGACGATCAATATTAGGAAGACCAAAAGTACGATAATAAGTAAGCACAGCAACACACAACACCTATACCTTGACAGTCAAGTGATGGAACAAGGCAATAGCTTCTCCTATTAACATCAGATGGAAGATGTTATGAAAAAAATCAAGAGCAAGATACAGCTGGCAAAAAATGCATTCAATAACTTCCAAAGACGTCTGTGTTGTCGAAAGCTAAAACTGCACCTCCTCATTAGATTGCTGTCGTGCTACATATGGTTAACTCTCCTGTATGGATGTGGGAGGTGAGCGCTTAAAAAGAACACCAAGGGATGACTCGGAGGGTTCGCGTTTTGGTGTTAGAAATTAGTGGAATAACCAAAACTACGAATGAGGAGATGACAAGAGGGATGAATTTTAAAAGAGTAGAATGACTTGAGACCGTAGACCAGGGGTGGGCAAACTACGGCCCGCGGGCCACATCCGGCCTGCGGGACCCTCCTGCCCGGCCCCTGAGCTCCTGGCCCGGGAGGCTACCCCCGGCCCCTCCCCTGCTGTTCCCCCTCCCCCGCAGCCTCAGCTCGCTCCGCCGCCGGCGCAATGCTCTGGGCTGTGGGGCTGCGAGCTCCTGGGGCAGCGCCACTGCAGAGCCCGGCCTGACCCGGTCTCTGTGCTGTGCGGTGGCGGCAGCGTGGCTGGATCCGGCCGGGCAGCGCAGCTGTAGCACTGCCAGCCACCGGTGCGCCAGGCAGCACGATAAGGGGGCGGGGGGGGGTTGGATAGGGGGCAGGGGAGTTCGGGATGGTGGTCAGAGGGCGGGGGACAGGGGGGGTG
>QXTE01000199.1:872581-912735 GCA_003942145.1 Platysternon megacephalum | reverse complement strand
GCGGGGGTGTGGATAGGGGGCAGGGGAGTTCGGGATGGTGGTCAGGGGGCGGGGGTGTGAATAGGGGACAGGGCGGTCAGAGGGCAGGGAACAGGGGGGTTGAATGGGGGCAGGAGTCCGGGGGCAGTCAGAGGACAGGGAAAAGGGGTGGTTGGATGGGGCAGGAGTCCGGGGGGGGCCATCAGGAAGGTGGGGGTGGATGGGGCAGCAGGGGGCAGTCAGGGGACAGGGAGCGGGGGGGGGGGTTGGATGGGGCAGGAGTCCCAGGGGTGGGCCGTCAGGGGGTAAGAAGCAGGGGGGGCGGATAGGGGGTGGGGCCGGGCCACCACCCCTCTCCCCTAACTGGCTCTCCATACAATTTCCAAAACCCAATGTGGCCCTCAGGCCAAAAAGTTTGCCCGCCCCTGCCCGTAGATAAAGGATTAACATCTTTTTGCGGACACGTAGCTCCCCGGTCAGAGAGCAACTCACTTCCAGCACTTGTACTATCAGGCAAAATTGCAGGCAAACCAGGAAGAGGAAGATAGAGAGCCAGGTCTGTCCGTCGGACGGACTGGTCTCCAAAGGACATGGGAAGATTGACAGTTCTGTCATGACTGCAAAAGATGGAAGATGGTGGTTGACAACATCCGCATCGGAGACGTCACTAGAAGAATTAGGCGATGTAATTAGTAACTCACACACCATTGAGACCTGTGGCACCTTTAAGACTAACAGATGTATTGGAGCATAAGCTTTCGTGGGTGTATACCCACTTCGTCAGACGCATGTCATGCGTCTGACGAAGTGGGTATTCACCCACGAAACCTTATGCTCCAATACATCTGTTAGTCTTAAAGGTGCCACAGGACTCTCTGTTGCTTTTTACAGATCCAGACTAACACGGCTCCCCCTCTGATACTTCACACACCATTAAAACTCAGCAGCATTAAAACGATCAATTCAAGAGCTCAAGAGGCCAGAAACCTACCAAAACTCCTTTCTACCCCTTCATTGTCTAGGAAGCAAACCCTTGACTTCCTCCAGAATCCTTCTCAGACTTTGGCAGCGTGCCTGGGACAGATCATCTCATTGAGACCAAGGGGTCTGCTCGGGTTATTAGCTCCTCTCAAGCTGGTGGCTGGGCAGCGTGTGACCAGCTCTTGGCAAGGAAGTCTCAGCGAGCAGGAACCGGAATCAGCTGAGCTGGGGTGGCTGGAGGCAAGGCCTAGGGTGCCGCATTCCAGAGGGATTGTGTGTCTTTGGGAGGAGCTCCACTCCAGGAAGCAGCCATCTGTGCCCGTGCGTTTGGGAGGAGGCCGGCCGGCCGGCCAGCCAGGAACCCTGGGGAGATGGGACGCCATGAGAGCTAAGGAAGCTGGGGGTGGGGTAGAGACCTGGGGACTGGAGAATAGTAAAAGATGGGGGAATGGGAACCACTTTCCTGTCTTTTGATGGGGGGGAGCAAAAATATCCTTCAGCTGGAGGATCCAGGCAGGCACCTCCTGCCAGTTCTGCAGCTAGGGACTGTGTCTCACTCGCCCTAGCGACTGCATCTTGAATGTTGTGATCACGGTACGGCCTAAGCACCCCGTTACACGCCCTGTTGTATTGGCTTCTGTGCTGAGCCCATCATCAGCGCCTCCCGCCCCCTTCACTGCGCTCCCCCTGACCAGCTAACGCTTGGAGCAGCCCAGGGTCCTTCGCGGGGGGCGTTTCCACGGGGCTGCGAGGCAGCAGGCTCTGGCCTTAAAGTTTGGGAGCCATCGAATAAAACCCTGATGCCCTAGAGGGTTTGGGTTTGTTCTTTACAGGGCTGTGTCCGTGTGCCGGGAAATCCCCAGGCACGGCCTCCCGGGAGCAGGAGCTGCAGCCTCCTCGTGGCAGCCCGTTCCCAAGTGACCGTGGCAGGGTCTGGCTTTGTTTGCTGTCTCTTTGCGGAGCCCTTCCAGCCGCTCTCACTGAATCGACTCTGCCTGAACGCTGCCCTGCAGTGAAATCCCGGCTTTCTAATAAGGAAAGGCAAACGGCTGTGAAATTGATCACACAGCCTATGAGCAGGCTGGGATCCCTGTGGGATACACACCAAGGCTTCGCTTCGCCAGAGCACAGGAGGTGCAGCCTCAGCCCATTGCAGGAAGGGGAGAGGAGGTGCATTTCCATTATCCACTCCCCGGAGAGATTACCCAGCTGTGAAGGGAGCCACAGTTTACCCCCTGTACCTAGCTGAATATTTCTGAATATCAAGCACTGGGTGACACGGGGGTAAATCCACAATTGCTCTCTTGGCGTCCGCTCTGGACTGACGATGAGAATGGAATTGGGCCCTGAGTGAATATTTATCCTTGGAGCATAACCAATCGCCTCTAGACTACACCGATTCCACACAAAGGGACGAGCCGCTGGGAATATCCTGAATGCCCCCGTTTCTCTAGAGGTTTCTAGAGACCTCAAATGCCTCATGATCACTCCGTCACAGCCGGTCTGTTAATAGCCCCAATTCACAGAGCTTGAGGCACAGAGAACCGTGACCTGCTAAAGTCTCTCAGCTTCAAAGGCAGGAATAGAACCCAGGAGTCCTGACTCCCAGCCTAGGCCTCCTCCTGAGCCACTAGATGATGCCAACGGCAACTGCCACCATGGGGAGCAGCCAGAGTCTATCCCTCAAAGGGGCAGCCCCTATGGTAAGGCTTCCGAGCCACCACCTGGGAATGAATTGGCAGGTCTGTTTGGAACCTTTTAGGCTCGCAGTGAACATACATGCACACACACACACATGCACGCACGCACACACACACTTCCTCCATGCGCACACACACACACACACACACACACACACACACACACACTTCCTCCATGCACACACACACGCACACATGCACACACGCACACACACACACTTCCTCCATGCACACACACATACACATGCACACGAACACATGCACACGCACACATGCACGCACACATGCACACACGCACACACACGCACACACACATCCTCCATGCACACACACACGCATGCACAAGCACGCACACACATGCACATGCACACGCACACATGCACACACGCACACATGCACACACACACGCACACACATGCACACACGCACACACACGCACACACTTCCTCCCTGCCCCTTCCAAGATTGCGACCAGCTTCGTTTGCAGCAAGAAAGAATATGGGGCGGCCAACAAGTGTCTGCTTATAACCTTCTCCAGCCCTGGGGGTGTGTCATCCTTTTCAACCACTAGGTGGCAGAGCTCCAGTGTCAAGTGCTTCCCCTGGGCTGCCTGCCATGACCTAAGAGCAGCCCTCGCTGACCTCACTTTCCCCAAGGAAAGCTCCCCCCCCCCTCGACGCCCCCCGAGCCAGGTGAGAACAGCCCCCTGCCCGGGAGATGAGCCAAGAGCCTCAGTGCTGAGCCCGGCCACGTTCACACCCCGCTTACAATAGGACGACTCGGCCGAAGTCCGGGGATCCCTCCGGCTTGACCCCCCGGTGAGGTCAGAATCGAGCCCACCGTCCCGAAGCGGCTGCTGTTGCTGGGAGGCGGGATGCTGACACCGCCGGGTCCGAGTCAGGGATTTCCATGGCCCCTGCAGCACGTGTAATGGTTCAAATCCCAGCAAGAAGCCAGGTAGCCACTGGTCTCCACGCAGCTGACTCTGTGCATGTGTTTTCAGCTGAGACCTTGAAACCCAATGTCCCATACGCTGACCTGGCCATTACATTTATTTTTTATTTATTGCAAGAGGTGTTAGCCTAGGACTCTATGGATTCAATCCTGCCTCAACCACCCTGGTGCTGGCCTCTGCTTCTGAGATAGCATCATGCCAGTGGTGGAGGGATTCCCGGCGTGTCTTCTCCGCAGAGCAAGGCAAAACTCTGCACCCAATGGCACAGAGAAGCTTTTCTCCAGGGATCCCACATAAACAAATAAAGGTCTAACACGGCCCAATGGCTGGAAGTTGAAGCTGGACAAACTCAGAGTGCAAGTAAGATGTATATTTTTCACCATGAGAGTAAGGAACCACTGGAACAATTTACCAGAGGCCTTGGTAGTTTCTCCATCACTGGCAGATGTTCATCTAAAAGATCTGCTCCAGGAATGATTTGGGGGCAGGTCTCTGGCCCATGTTACACCAGAGGACAGACTAGATCAGGGGTCGGCAACCTTTCAGAAGTGCTGTGCCGAGTCTTCATTTATTCACTCTGATTTAAGGATCAGAGGGGTAGCCGTGTTAGTCTGGATCTGTAAAAGCAGCAAAGAATCCTGTGGCACCTTATAGACTAACAGAGGTTTTGCAGCATGAGCTTTCGTGGGTGAATTAAGGGTTCGCGTGCCAGTAATACATTTTAACCTTTTTAGAAGGTCACTTTCTAGAAGTCTATAATATATAACTAAACTATTGTATGTAAATAAGTAAATAAGGTTTCAGAATGTTTAAGAAGCTTCATTTAAAATTAAATTAAAATGCAGAGCCCCCCGGACTGGTGGCCAGGCCCCGGGCAGTGTGAGTGCCACTGAAAATCAGCTCGCGGGCCGCCTTCGGCACCTGTGCCATAGGTTGCCTACCCCTGCACTAGATGATCGCAATGGTCCCTTCCTGCCCTCGGAATCTATGAATCTGTGTCCGGGGCTCCTACGCTCCACTGCAATACAAATACATCATAATGCAACTGGTAGCTAACTCTTCTCTAGTGCACAGCCCTTGGCAGCACGGCCCACCCAGGAGCCCACCGCTCTCATTATTAAAGAGCAGCGCTGACTGAATCAACCACCTGTTGAAAGGACACTGGCTGAGTGCAGCATATGACCACCCCATGCCCTGCGTCCCTCGTGCATCCAGAACATACACGAGCGTCCCTGGGCTCTTTGGCAAGGCAAGGAATGCAGGGCTACGTGTGGGCAGGTGTTTTGTGGGGCCTGGTGATCTGCAGCCTTGGCCTTCAGTCCCGTCAGTTGCAAGAGGAGGGTGAAACTCCACCCGATCACTACTACATAGCAAACGGAGATTCAGCACCCAGCTTGACTGCAGATCAGGGACTCATTGCTATCCCCTTCCCCCTCTCTCCTTTCGTCCTGCTTCCTCTGACTCGCTTTCTCTCCCTGCCCACACTGAGCCCTGCCCCCCATGTAGAGCCACCATTGGCTGTGAGAGGGCACAATCAGTCCCTTTCTCCCCTGCCTTCTTCCTCTCGGTCCTCTGGCCCCTCGCCCCCCACACCCGTCCGTCACCCCCTCTGTGGGCTTAGCTCATGAAAGAGACAGCACCGAAGTCACTGATGTATGTGAGAGCAGAATTTGACCCTAACACCAATAACAACGCCTCACACTTCTATGACTCTTCCCAGCCCTAGATCTCAAAGGTGGGGCAGTATCTTTAACCCCATTTTACAGGTGGGGGAAACTGAGGCACAAAACATGGCTATAAGCTACCCCAAGGTCAGACAGCGAGTGAGACACAGAGCCAGAGAACAGACTGCCGATCTCCCGCCCCAGCTCTCTGTGCTCAGCCCGCTAGCTGGAGTTTCGGCGCTAAAGGGCAGATGACTCTGGGCTCAGCAAAGGAACGTGGTTCTCCGTTCGTGATCCATGTTGTTTCCGGCGTTCCTGGAGACGCTCGAGCATGCTGCAGCTCAGATCCCAGCGGAGGGTTTGCAGCCAGCTGGTTTCCTCCCCATCCAGAAAATGGGGAAACAACCCAAACGCACCGTCCAAATGGGAAGCTAGATACATAACGCTGGCCGGCCCGTGGGACTCAGCAAGGCAGGCGATCACCCTGCCATCGACAGGAAACAATCTCCATCCCTTTGTCTCAAAGCACGTGCACCTCTCTCACTCCGTCTGCGATTCTTCCCTCCCTTCCTTGCCCCTCGGCCCAGCACGCTTTCCCTCCGTCACAGTCACTCCATTCCCGGAGTCTCTTTCTCAGCCTCGCTGCTATTGTACCTTCGCTCTACCTCCTTTTCTCCTCTTCTCTCTCTCTGCCGCTCTCTCTCCCATCCCCCCAGCCCCTCTCTCTGCCTGTGAGTGGCTCTTCCCCGACCTCTGAGCACAGCCCTGGGACGTTCCTCTTTGGGCCTTCTGCCAAAGCCAACTCGCTTTAACCTTTCCCCACCCAGCACAAAGCTGAGACGGGCAGAGCGCCCGCTGCAGCATCTTCGGTCCTTCACGTGGCCCCAGCGCGCGGCACACGGGGCGGGAGCGACACTAGGGGTCTGTGCTGCCCAAGATGCCTCGTTCTGCGTGGGGGCGGCAGCTGAAAGGCGCGCGCCAGGGCTGGGCCCAGGGACCTGTTTTCTTTCCATTAAGAGGAGATCCCCCCACGCCCCCTGTGCACCAGGAAAGTACAAAGGGCTTCCTGTTCGTAGGCGGATTCTATACTGGGCCAGTGACGGCATGCGAGGGGAACTCCACCTGTAGGCGGGGGACGGGGGGGGGGGGGCTTCTTCCAGACACTTCGCTTTTGTGTTTTGTGAAGAGACTTTTCCAAACCCCGGTGCCTTGCAACGGGTTTCTGTGCAACCGCGGCCTCTCCTGCTGCTTGCTCTCGGGCGGGCTGGCCGATCCCCGCGGCAACGCAGTCAGGCCGCAAAAAAAATCAGGAGATTGGCTTAAAAATCACGAGATTTAATAAACAAAACAAACAGCGTTGGGCTCATTGTATTTGCTTCTCGTTCCTGGCCTGTGAGGGTCACCCTCGGGTCACATTTTGAAGCGTTTCTCCACAGCCATGCGTGATGGGGCAGAGACCCCCGCCGGGCTGAACGGCCCCACCCAGCTGCACCAGGAGGGTGGCCCAGACCCAGGTAAAGATGAAGTCCGGATGCTGGGGAAGGAGCTGGTTGGTCGCTCTAAAGAATCATAGAATCTCAGGGTTGAAGGGACCTCAGGAGGTATCTAGTCCCACCCCCTGCTCAAAGCAGGACCAATCCCCAAGAAACTCTGCTTAGAAGGGGGCTGCAGGGAGCGTGGGGCAGGATACTCGGCTGTAGAGAGACCGGCAGGGTCAAAGAGGCAGCCTGGGGGGGAGCAGCTGATCTGGGGGATCCTCTCCTGAGTCGAAAGCTCTGGTAAGAGGTCAGGAGAGACACGGAGCCACCAGTGGGGTGGGGCAAGCCCCGGTGGGCAGCGCTGATACTAGGGGAAGATCCGGACTCGCCGGGAGAGCGCCCTGGGAGGTGTTCAGCTGAGGAGCAAAGTGGGATGAAAGGCCAAGCCCCGGGAGGGCAGAACGTTTGTACTTTTAGTGCGGGATTTTGTTGGGGAATTCCAGGGGATTTCCTGTCCCTGCAAGGAGGGTGAGCCTAGAGAGGCTGTGGGGAGAAGGCCTGAAGAAAGGCTAATGGCACGAGTCCAGAGAGGCTGCAATGAGACCTTGGCTACAGGTTGGTGGGCCCCCGGACTGGAAGGGGCTGGGTTCCCCGATAGCCAGCAGGGAGGGTAGCAGGAGGCCCCTGAGAAGGGGATACAGAGAAGTGAAAACTCGGAGGGAAGGATGTAGGGACCACAGGGCCCAGTCAGAAAAGACATTGGACCTTCTGTTATGCCAGAAGGGGTGGGACTGCACTGGGACCTTGCTGAAGGGTGGAGTTGTAAGAAGAGGCAGACCACTGCTGGACCACGGAGACTCTCAGTAGGGTGCACTAGAGATGAAAGAGCTGGTACGCCATGTCTGGCCAGATGGGGCGCTCCATCAGTGAGGCCACCCTTCTACACCATTAGAGCTAGAAACTTAATTTATTTTAACAAAAACTGAGCTTCTTAACTAATCCCAGGACTCCAGGAGCTGGGGCTTTAAAGAAAACACCAAATATCACAAGAATCGTGATGAAATCACAAGAGTTGGCAATGCTGAGTTACCCTTTACTTCCTGTCCAAAACTCTTGGGCAGTGTTCCTGTGCGTTGTTAAACAGCTGTCACATTCCACCCGAGAGGTGGCTGCATTTCAGTGAAGGTCCTTTGCCTGTTTTAGACAGGATTGTAAGGCTGTAACTAAATCTTGTAAAGCCCTCTGAGATCCTTGAGTGGCGTTGCAAAGTGGCACCGGTATTTGTTCCGTATCCTTTCCCAGTGGTGCCTCGTATCAGACTGTGACTGGGTGGGAACGCTCTGCCTTTGGAGAAGCCTCTAGCTGTTCTGATTGCAAAGCGTATCCACACCACCTGATTGTCTTTGCTCTTTGCATCTGGACTGACAGGTTCTCCGGTGATATTTTAGGGAACTTCAAACTCTGGCTGGATTTAAAGGCTGCCCCACCACATATATCACTGCGCCGGCCTCTTTCTGGAGTCTCCATTCTCCGGTGTCACTGTAAATTCAAGTTTAGGGGGGCGGATTTTTCCTCATTTTGCCCAACCCATCTCTTCCACCTGTACTAGCTCCCTTTGCCTCCCTACAGAACCGAGGCAGCAACCGTCCCAGCACTAACTTGTGCGGTAGCGATGGGTCTGGGATACGAAGTTTGAATCCAGCTCGGATCAGAACTTCAGTGATGTTAGAATAAGGACGAAGCCCCACATTCTACAGCTGGCTGGGCGTTTTCTCCTCATACCAGGAAGGGGGGAAAGTTTAGGATCCAGGATTCTGGTTTCGATCTCTGGTCAATAAAGCCACCGAATGAAACAGGAAGGAACTGAGAGGAACAGCAGCTGCCCTTTGCTCACCGCTGGTAGAGATGGTTGAACATTTCAATGCAATTTTTCCACAACATTCTGAATTTCAAAATAAGCAGGTGGGGCAACATTTCTGCAAAACGGTTTTGCGTTTTTTTTCAACGCAGAGGCTTTCTCACCATTTTCACCAAGCAACATTTTTGCACACACACAAAAAATACCTCCCCACGCTGCTGGAAAAATTTCCACCTGCTGCTGAAAGTTTCCATTGAAATTTTGATGGGGAAAACTATCGAGCCAGTGAACGTTTTCATTCTGACACCCGACCTGCTTTACTAAACCCTTTGCTCAGCAGCGCTGCTGGAATAGAGGAGAGGGATGAACTGTGCAACGGCACCAGAATACAGTCAAACCCGGGAGTTAGCCCCAAATGTGGGGTTTAGGCTCTTTCAGGACAGTCTTTTGGGGGCCGAGTTTTGTAGAATCAGCCGTCATGGGGGGGGGGTTGCTATATTTTGGGGTCTTCAAAGCTTGCTGGGATTCTCCGAATGGTTCGATGCCTCTTACTTAACCTAGGGTTGCCAGCTGGGTTGCGGGGGAACTCCTTTCCGTTCTGACCTCTCCTGACTTGTATTAACTCATCCTTCCTTGTGTGAAGTAGAGGAACTGGGTTTCCTTCCCCTCCCCAGCTTCTCAGGGGCTGGGCAGACAATTTGTCAGCGGCACGACTCAGGCGGCGCGGCGTTCCTGCTGTCGCGCCGTGCTGGGTAAGCAGAGCTCTCCCCGCCCAGGCTCAGCCGCTGAGCCTGGTCGTTCTTAGGCCCATCCCTGGTCCCCGCTCCATCCAGCCACGCAAACAAAAACACTCTGGACGCCGCTGATCCTGGAGGCAGCCTCCATCCCAGCACAGGGCAGCACCCAGCTGGGCAGCAGGCATGCCAGGGCATCTCACAGCCCCCTCCTCGGGCTGGAGCCGGTCACACCCCCAGCCGCCTGGGCCATACAGCCGTGGCAGCCCAGTGACCGCCAGGGTGCGTGCGACGGGCTGGGGCTGAGGACAAGGATGGTTCGTGGTTAAGCTAATGGCTCTGCCTGGATAAAGTACGGCCTAGTGGCTAGGGAAGGGGACAAGCATTCTGGAACAATGGGGGTGTTGAATTGAATCAAACGGCAAACCCTGTATATCATGGAAACCACTGCAAGCCAGGGGGGTGCTGCAGCTCCCCTCGTTCCAGCACCTATGTCTGGAGACCCGGGTTCTAGTCCCAGTTCTGTAGCTGACCTGCTGGGTGGGCTTGGGCAAGTCATGTCCCCGCTGTGTGCCTCAGTTTCCCCAGTTGTAGAATCGGGGCAATGCTACTGAGCTGCTTTGTGGAGCACTTTGGGATAATTGCCTGGTTTGTCCGGCTAGTCTACGTACGCTGGAGGCTCTTCAGGGCAGAGCCTGTCTAACATTGTATCTGGGCAGCGCCTGGCACCACGGGGACCCTGATCGCAGCGGGGGTCTCAAGGTGCCATCACACCTGGCACTAACTGACTCCCTTCTCGTCAGCCTGAGCAGAGAGACCACGAATCCAGCGAACCACGGCGACGGGACCCCCTGTGTGAGCCCAAGAGGGGCCCCTCCAGGGCAGGGCCTGGCCTGTGGATAAAGAGCCTTCGTTCTCCAGGCACCGTGGCTGCACCCCAGCGCTAGCTCACACCAGCGTCATCCTCTCCCCCGGCCCCCGTGGGACTCCCAGGAGTGAGTCGTGTGACTGGGGGGGAGGCCGCGGGGGCACTGGGCCGGGGCTGCCATGTGTGGCAGTCACTCAAAGTCACACGGCAGCGAGTCGCTCCAGCTGATCGGAAACCCGCAGCCCTGAGACTCCAGACTGGATGGGGAGGGGCCTTTGCCCCACTGGGACCCCTCCGGGGGAGTGGGGGGCAGGCTGCAGAACGGCAGGAAGGCGGCGCAGGGCGCGGGGGCGTGGCTGGCCCGGAGCACTCGGCTCGGAGCAAATCTCACTTTGGACACAAGTGAACTGAAACTGCTCGTTTTCAGCCTAGGCCTTGCAGGTGTTTGTCCTGCGGCGGGCCCAGAACGGGTTAGCCGGGGGGGCTGTGGATGTTCGCCTGCCCAGAGGGGAAGCAGGAGGGGATAGAAAGGGGCTGTGGGTCGGGATTGGGGGCGTCGGCAGAGCTGCGGGGGCAATAGTGGAACGGCAGGGGGGCTGCGTGTCGGGATTGAGGGGCGTTGGCAGAGCTGGGGGGCAGGAGTGGAATAACGGGGGGGGCTGCAGGTCAGGATTGAGGGGCGTCGGCAGAGCTGGGGGGCAGGAGTGGAATAATGGGGGGGCTGCGGGTTGGGATTGAGGGGCATCAGCAGAGCTGGGGGGGCAATAGTGGAACGGCGGGGGGGCTGCATGTCGGGATTGAGGGGCGTCAGCAGAGCTGGGGGGCAGGAATGGAATAACGAGGGGGCTGCGGGTCGAGATTGAGGCGCGTCAGCAGAGCTGGGGGGCAATAGTGGAACAGCAGGGGGGCTGCGTGTCGGGATTGGGGGCGTCGGCAGAGCTGGGGGCAGGAGTGGAATAACGGGGGGGACTGCGGGTCGGGATTGAGGGGCGTTGGCAGAGCTGGGGGGCAGGAGTGGAATAACGGGGGGGGCTGCAGGTCAGGATTGAGGGGCATCGGCAGAGCTGGGGGGCAATAGTGGAACGGCAGGGGGGCTGCGTGTCAGGATTGAGGGGCGTCGGCAGAGCTGGGGGGCAGGAGTGGAATAACGGGGGGGCTGCGGGTCGGGATTGAGGGGCGTCGGCAGAGCTGGGGGGCAGGAGTGGAATAACGGGAGGGCTGAGGGTTGGGTTTGAGGGGCGTCGGCAGAGCTGGGGGGCAGGAGTGTAATAATGGGGGGGCTGCGGGTTGGGATTGAGGGGCGTCAGCAGAGCTGGGGGGCAGGAGTGGAATAACGGGAGGGCTGAGGGTTGGGATTGAGGGGCGTCGGCAGAGCTGGGGGGCAGGAGTGTAATAATGGGGGGGCTGCGGGTTGGGATTGAGGGGCGTCAGCAGAGCTGGGGGGGCAATAGTGGAACGGCAGGGGGGCTGCGTGTCGGGATTGAGGGGCGTCAGCAGAGCTGGGGGGCAGGAATGGAATAACGAGGGGGCTGCGGGTCGAGATTGAGGCGCGTCAGCAGAGCTGGGGGGCAATAGTGGAACAGCAGGGGGGCTGCGTGTTGGGATTGGGGGCGTCGGCAGAGCTGGGGGCAGGAGTGGAATAACGGGGGGGCTGCGTGTCGGGATTGGGGGCGTCGGCAGAGCTGGGGGCAGGAGTGGAATAACGGGGGGGGGCTGCGGGTCGGGATTGAGGGGCATTGCAGAGCTGGGGGGGTAGGACTGGACCAGCAGGGCAGCTGTAGCTGAGGCTTGGCAGAGCTGTGGGGCAGGCCAGGGGTAGCACAAAAGGCATTTCCTGAGCTGTGCCAGCAATGCCCTCGGAGGACCGAGGTGTGGGGCAGCAGGAGGTGCTGTGGGGCGGGCGCGAGGGGCACTGGCAGATCTGTGAGAGTGGGGAGCTTGTTGCCCCTGTACCCCTGGCTGTGATACTCGTTTGCCTCCATGAGCACAAACAATCATGTCAGCAAAGTGCTGAGAACTACGTCCCCCCGCCGCGCACCCCAGCAGCTCACTGTGTTCCCCAGGCAGCGGCTCCCTCTCTCCCCGGACGGGGGGGGTGCCGCTCCCATCCTGAGCCAAACCCAGCGGCTCCAGCCTAGCCCTCGAATGGCCCAAACCAGAACCCAGGCCCGCTCTGCCGAGTGGGGTAGTTTGGGTTCATGGCTGGTTTGTGCCTAGGGCCCATGTCTAGTAAAACCCCTTGACCGAGCGCGATGCTGCAGCCCAGGGACTCTGGGGAGATGCGGGGGGAGCATCTTGTGCCAGCCTCATTGTGCTGTCATCTGGTGCTGCTTCGTTTCCTCCATCCCCCACTTCGTTAGGCCTTTGTGCTCCCCCCGAGCCCACGCAGCATAGCGCCTCCCGCTGGCCGAGGGGCTCCCGTCCCAAGGGCCGAGTGCACGTAGCCATGTGGGCGAACGGGGGGCAGTAGGAAGAGTTACACCTCTGCTCCTTATGCCCCAAGATGGTGGCCACCTTTGCAGCCCTGGTCCTCAGCTTCCTTCCAGGGTGGGGAGACTGGCCCAGGCTCTGCCACGGCTCTGGGCACGGAGCCCGCCCTCCATCGGCGAATGCGCGTGACGCTCTGAGGCCTTAGATCTGACTGATCGCCCCAGAGGCAGCAGATAAGAAGCCTCGTGAGGTGCGGGCCTGAGACCCCCTTTGCCTCCGTCAATCAACTGAGCCAGAGCTTCCAAAGAGCAAGGGAGAGAAAGTCAGAGGCGAGGCGGCGAAGACAGAAGAGGTCACCTCCCCCACCCAAGAAGCAAGGAACAAGAAGAAAGAGGAGGAAGAGAAGAGAGTCCCCTGCCCCGCAAGCCCCAAAGAAAGAGGAAGAGAAGAGAGATCCTGAGCGCCCACCTCAAAAGAAAGAGGAGAGAGTCTCTTATCCCCCGGGCAGCCTGAGCTCTCTGCTTGGCTACGCCAGAAGAATCCTGCTCTCTGCTAATGGGGTTGTAACTTTCTTCCACAGCTTGATCATTGGCACTGACTTTGTCAGGCAGGGAGCGCACTCGTTGGCAGCGCTGGGAACCCAGGCAAACTGTGAAGGACTTTGGTCTATCAGTGTGATTACAGGCAGCCTCCTGGGACATATTTACTCTCATCATTCAGTTGATAGAACTATAATAGCGCCGAGGCGCGGCGGAGCTTTCCGAGGGTTGTCAGAGCCTGTCGCTAATAACAAACGACACCCAGAGGATGGCTTCAAACAGCCGCCGAGTTAAATTAATGATCCTTGATGGAGAACGCTTAGCAGCCCTGCGTCCCCTTCCTGCACGGATGCTCCTGCCGCAGACTCCCCTGGCCCTACCTCCCTCTACACACCCCGGACAAGGCAAAACTGAGTTGGAGTCGCCCTCCTCTCTTTTCCTCCTGCCTCTTGAGCCCACAGCTCTCTGGTCCTCAGGAGACGTCGATCAGCGTAGGGCCTGGGGAACGGGGAACCAAAAGTCTACAAGGGGGGCAGCGAATTTGAAGTGCACTGGAGCATCAGGTGACCCCGACTAAGACCAAGGCCACATTGTCCTGGGCACTCCCCCAAGGAACTTACAGTCTCGGCAGAGTGGGAGGGGAAACTGAGGCACGGAGCTGGGACGTGAGCTGCTCTAGGTCACCCAGTGAGTGAGTGGCAGAGACAGGAATAGATGCCAGGTTGCCGGATTCCCAGAGCAGAGCCTTAAACTCTGCCACTAGGCCACGCTGCCGTACTCTGGGGCTCTAAGGTACGTAGGCACCTGATCCCCAGAGTTAGGCCCCTACGTCCTATGTTTAGTCTCCACTTGCTCCAGAAAAACTCCGCTCGGCTGCCGCACAACCCTGCGTCTAAACTCCCTTGCCAGCCAAGGGTTTGCTGGGATTTGTCAGCTCTCAGGCGCAGGCCCCAACCACGGGGCTCTCGCCAGCTTTCCGGAGACATTTGTTGCATGGGGGGGGGGGAGGGGGCTTGTGCTGTAGCCCAGTGGGTAGGGCACTCAGCTGGGAGGTGGAAGCTCCCTGTTTAAATCCCTTTCAGGGGGATGTGACCCGGAGGGTCCCACATCTCAGGTGCGTACCCTACCCCCTGGGCTAGAGGTTAAGAGGGAGGGCCGGCTCCCCCAGGTGTCTATCTCGCGCTCTCCAGGGACGCCCAGGTGCCCAAGCCGGCTGACTCCAGGCGTCAGGTCTCGGTTCATGGCCCGCACCTCCCTGCAGCCCGGCCTTCCGCACCTGTCTGCAAGAGAGGGACAGGGCTTGGCTCACCTCTCTTCCCTCCATTGGCTAGCTTGGGCGGCTCCCAACCTCACCTGCTGGCTCGTTGGCGGCGCCTCTCTCTCCCCATGCAGTGCCCAGGGAGCCGAGGCGCCTAACTCAGGCTTTGTGGAGCAGGGCCCGATCCAGTAGGCGTGCGCAGAGATCACCGACTGGAGCAGGTCCCATTCAAAGTCTGGCCAGCGATTAGTGCGCTCAGCTGGGACATGGGAAATCCAGGTTCAGTTCCCCACTCTCTGCCACAGTGGGAGAAAGGATTTGAACTAGGGGTCCCCACTCTCAAGAGGTGCGCTGGCTGCCGAGCGATGGATCCTCTCATGAGGAGTCATTTTCACGCTCGCTCTGCCCCAATGACTGTGTAAGTATTTAATCCACAGTGGAACAGTCACTAGCCAGAGAGAGACACTAAAAATGACTCTGTGCTCCAGGGGTTTGGACACCCACATGGGACGGTGGGGCCCAGCCCCCTGCTCCACTGACTCTTTATTGATTTGCCCACCGTGGAATCGCTTCCGAAGGAGAGGCCAGGGGACCCCAGCAGTGCAGCTGAGGGTAAATGCGGGCAAACGGAGTTTACTCACTTCTCATGTAAGGAATAAAGCGTTTCCTGACTCCTGCTCTCTTGCGATAAGCAAATCCCGGCTGTCTGGTCCCTTCGTAGGTGACAGAGAGTGCCCAAAATCCATTTTAATGGCACTTCCAGTTTTTGGCCCTGATGTCATCCTAGCCTAATCCCAAATAAGGCCTCTCTGCACACCCCTAGCACCTACCATGCCCCTGCCAGGCCTGGAACAGCAAAGTAGTTCACCCACTTCTTTTTTTACCACTATACCAGGGGAAGCCTTGTATCAGAACATCCCACAGCTCAGTTTCTAGCATGCTCTCCAGAGAGGTGGAAGACCCCTGTTCAAATCAGGTAGAGGGGGAGACTTGAACCTGGGTCTTCTACATCCCAGGCAAGTGCACTAATCACTGGATGAAAAGCTACGTGTGGGAATTGCCTGTTCCTCCTCCTCTCTCCAAAGAGATCCAATGAGGTACCCCAGGCCAGACGGAGCCTGGACCAGAGCTGGGAACTGAAGCTCGAGCGCCTGACTCTGGACCATCTTTCCTCTCCCCAAGGAGCCCGGTGCCTTTGCTTTCATCCCCCCCCCCCTCCCCGCGAAAGGTACAGGAGACAACATGGCTGCTGGGAGGAATGTCGGACTTTTTAATACCAGGGGCTGGATCTCTTTTAAAAAAAAATTAAAAGGTTGTGGTTTTTTTCTCTGTTTTGTCGTTGTTAAATAATAATTAAACCACCATTTCCAGCAGAGACCACTTGTTTTAAATTTCCTGGCTAACGTGATGTAACAGCTGTGTGTGATGCAACCCCATGTGGAATGCATCATTCAGGAAACCAAAAACAAAGATGGCTTTCTGGCCAAATACTCTGCATGTCTCCCTCTCCCACACTCCCCCTCTCCCCCCCGCCCATTCTCCCTGCAGCCCTCCCCACAACAACATGTTCCAGACCTTATTCCTCAACTCAGCTTCCGCTGGTGTTCTCCTGTGCCGCTTGTGTGCACACACTCGTCTCTGCAATGGAGATCACAGCCCATCACCAAATAGACCCATATATATGAACACATGCACCTCTTTCCTTTGATCAGACACACAGTGGGTCAGGGAGAGGGGCCACAGCCCCTCACATCTGCATCACAGCTCCGCCAAACAGCACCGACTCATCCCTCCACTGTTCTCTAGACAGCAACGCCTGACACAGTGCCTGCAGCTGGAAGGCATGCAGATAATTCCCCGCTGCTATTGCCTGCTCCAGGGGGGTGGGCAGAGTTAAGGTTGTGCGGGTGTGTACCTTCACTCTTCATTTCCTGGTGTCCAGAAGTTGGCGTTTTGCTGAACTCAATGTTCTGTAAGGGCATGAGATCCCCCTGGGCCACCTTAACTCTGTGTTGGCCAAGGTTCCTGGCAGTGAATGATCACTGTGTTGGGGAGGGAGTGGTGTAATTGTGCAATACCGTCCCTATTTCACTGGTATCGAACACCGAGATTTATTCCGTTTCATTGCATGTGGTGGCCGCCTCGGTGGAACAATCCATCGATTCGTCTCCGAGGGAAGCCCCAAGCCGTGAGGCTCGGATGCAAGCCTTTCCCCAGAGCTGCAGGGCATTCTGGGATTTTCAAGGCCCCTCAGAGACTTGGGCCTGCAAATTCCATTGAAATTCAGTGGGATTTGGGAGCACCTCCCTCTCTGAGGATCTTTATCAAATCCCAGCCTTGGGGCTTATCTTCACTGCAGAGTCCCCAGGTGTTAGCTGTGTCCCAGGTTGGGACTATCAATTCTTGGGGCTGCATGGGGGGTGTTTCCATTCAAGCACTAACACACAGTGGGCGGAGCCAGGCCGGGCCCCGCCCTCGTGCCTGCAGGTGAGAGGCGGGACGGGCAGTATAAGAGGCGGGGCCTCCAGCTCGGTTGGAGGGAAGCCAGGGAAGAAGACAAGCCCTGCGACCGAACTGGGTAGCGCCCTGCCCCCAGAGGACACCAAGTCTGGAGAGGAACTGCTGAGCTTGCCAGCGGCCAAATGCCCCGAGAGATGGAGGACACCTGGACACCGGAACGAGGGAAACCAGACTTTAGTCCGGTTTTGCTGTCGGTGCTCAGGGTGGCGTGGCGCGGTGGGATCCCCACTTCTCTGCCACTGTCAGGGCCCTGGGCTGGGACCCGGTGGAGTAGGATGGGCCGGGTCCCCCTGCCCCTGCGGCCGCCCCACCCATGGGGTAGCCACCTACCCACCTTCGTCCAAGAGCCCTGTGTTTGTCTGCCATGTGCCTGAGTCAGGAGGTTTAGCAAAAGACTGCTTGTGGCTCTGCTCTGCCAAAGCCCTATAGACCAGTGGTTCTCAACCAGGGGTACGGGTACCCCAGGGGGTTCGCAGAGCTCTTCCAGCGGGTATGTCAACACATCTAGAGATTTGCCTAGTTGTACAACAGGCGACATAAAAAGCACCAGCGAAGTCAGTGCAAACTAACATTTCACACAGACGGTGACTTGTTCCTACTGCTCTGTGTACTAGATCAGCGGTTCTCAAACTGCGGGCGAGTTCGTTTTAATGGGGTCGCCGGGGCCAGGGTTAGACTCGCTGGGGCCCAGGGCAGAAAGGCAAAGCCTGGGCCCCGCTGCGCAGGGCTGAAGCCGAAGCCCGAGTTTTTAAGTGAGGTGAAACGGGACACGCAAGTCAAATCAGACTGCGGAAAGGGGGACAGGCGTCTGGAAAGGGTGAGAGCCACTGCTCTAGACTGCCTATAGCACCGCCTTGCTTGAGGGCCTGACCCTCCTAGACCACAGCCCTCGATTTGCTAACTCCCCTGTGCGACTGGACTGCCCCACAGTGACCCAGGGCGGCAGCGTGGCCTCCCTCCGAGCTGGGGAGAGACGACCGCCAACACACTACACTGGGTGGATCCAGCCCCAAATGGAAATTGAGCTGAGGGTCAAGGTGGGCTTTTCAAGGTGAGTTTTCCCTCATTCCCCATCTCTTCTCCCCTGCCCCCATATTTCCCAGCTTTCTCTCTGCTCCATATGCTGCTCTGCTGCAGGTCTGGCTGGTGCTAAATTCATACAGACGTCACAGCCTGCTCCTTAGCAGAAGAGGTGCTGACAGCACCAGAGTGACTTCCCCAAATCCCCTAGCCACGTGCCTCATCCTTTCCCTGTAGGGACAAGAGAAAAGCTTCCTCTCTCTAGTCCATTCAGCACCCCGCACACACCCCATATTGAACCCAATGAACACCGGTGGGGATCCCGAGACCCCCCCCCCATGTGTCATGGCTCCTTTGAAGAATTCCGTGCCCATTAGCCTTCTCTTCTGCCCTGGGTTTGGGACAGCGGGGAGGAAATCAGACCCTTTGGGCTGGACGCTGTTTTCCCCTCTCGCAGTCTCGAGTGAACCTGCCCTTGAGATCTGGGGTGACTCCGAAAGGAAGAAGAAGAGCGAAGAAAAGAGGAGCAGGGGAAGGAGAAAACAGGAGGTTGCACTAGGAAATAAAAAGTCAGCACTGAGGTATTTCGGCAGCATGGGCTTGGAATGTCTGACTCACAGCTGTTACTAAATGCACATACGAACTCTCTAACTTATTCCTGAAAGCCGTTGGGATGGGAGAGAGAAACCCTGGCTAATCCATGCCAAAAAAGCTTTCTTTACAAGGATCATCCACCAACCCCCAATCCCTAGCCCTCCCTCCGCTTGCAAAATGCCTGCAACAGCTCACTCTCATTCGCCACACAATAAGGGAAGCCCATATGCCCTCTCGTCTCTCTCTCCCACCCCACCACCCTGAGACACGCCAGTTATTTCCTCTGCAGTCTGACTGGGCAAAGAGCTCCGACTCCCGAGTGGCTTTGGGCGACCAATGACACAGGGACGGGGACGTATTTTCTGGGTCACGCACAGGCACAGGCGTCGAGTAGGGGGAAGCAAGCCGAGGGGCTGGTTCGCCATGGCTCTGCATCTCATACCTCCATGTACGCCAGGGCAGAAGCCGTGTAAATAATTGCCCTGCCGATATGGTGGCATATTTTTTAGAGGAGGTTTCATGGCTGCCACACTATGCTGGGACTCGGCAATCTGGGTCAGTCCCCAGCTCTGACACAGACGCCCGGCGTGGACTTGGCCAAGTCACTTAGGCCCTGATCCACAAAGGAAGTTAGAAACCTAAATACTTGTGAGGATCTGCGCCTTAATCCCTCCCAGCCTGCATTCCCCTCTCTGTAGAATAGGAACAATAATACTCCATTTCTCCACCCTTGGTCTAGTCGTATTTTAACCTCCTCAGGACAGAGACTGTCTCTTACTAGGTATTTATATATCACCTAGAACAATGGGGCCCTAAGCTTTGCTAGGACTTCTCAGTACTTCCATAATAAAAATAATCATTTCCCACCCATTTTGCAATATGGTAAATGACAGTTGCATTTAGTAAAATATTTCTTATACATATTTTGGGTAAAAATACTCTGGTTGCCATTAAAATATCAACATGTATCTATGATCCCAATGCAGTGGTAGCCATGGTACCTCAGTTATTCTACATATAGGGGAATACTGGGGTATCTTGGACAGCACAGTATGGTAGCTCTCAATAAATGGGGACTTTTCACCTGTATGTTAGAAGTATTACTGTACTTTGCAATGAGGCAAGGTGGAGGAGGTAACATATTTTATTGCACCAACTTCTGTTGGTGAAAGAGACAAGCTTTTTTTGCACTACACAGAGCTCTTCCTCAGGTCTGCTTTACAACGTTAGACTGAAAAGACTCTCAGAAGCTGTAGCGTCTGGAATCCTTATTGTTGCACTTTTATTTCATAGAATATGAGGGTTGGAAGGGACCTCAGGAGGTCACCTAGTCCAACCCCCTGCTCAAAGCAGGACCAATCCCCTGACAGATTTTTGCCCTAGAGCCCTAAATGGCCCCCTTAAGGATTGAACTCATAACACTGGGTTTAAGAAGGCCAATGCTCAAAGCACTGAGCTATCCCTCCCCGCAATGACAAAGCACTGCCACGTAGTACATTAATTAGAATGGGTCAAAAAATGCCAATTGTTTTTTTTGCAGGAAAATTTGGAAACAAATATTTTCCCCATGACCCTTTTTCCAAAACAAAAACGTTTTTGGTTTTGGTTTTTGAAATTTCCATCTGAAAATTTCCCCAAGCTTTTCCTTGCCTTCTAAGTGCCATGTTTCTACTGCAAAAAAACCCACCTGTGATGGATGTTTTTCAGCCTGTCTAGCAGGGATAGTCCCGAATGCTGCAGCCTCCCGCAGTGCTACTCCAGGGGGATAGGCTCTCCCCGTAGCATTGTTTAGAGGGAGCGATGACCATTCATAGATTTTAAGGCCAGAAGGAACCATTATAATCTAGTCTGACTTCCTGCATAGTCCAGCCAGAGAATCGCACCCAGGAACTGCAGCCTCAAGCCCATATCTTCAGATGGAGCCGTAGCATCTCTTTTAGCAAGACACCCAATTTTGATTTAAAAACTTCAAGTGATGGAGAATCCATTCTGTCCTTAGGCCAGTTGTTCCAATAGTTAATTGTCCTCAAATTTGCACCTTATTCCCAATCTGAACTTGCATCGCTTCGGCTTCCAGCTATAGGAGCTCGTTCAGCCTTTGCTGCTGGATTAAAGAGCCCTTCTACTGTTGGAAATCTCTTTTCCAGGTAGGTACTTACAGACCGTGATCTTTTAACCTGCTTTTTGATAACCGAATAGAGTGAGCTTTTTAGGGCATCTCTACCGGCCTTTGAATCCCTCTGGCAGCCCTTTTCCAGTCCCTCTCTCATTTGCCAACATCCCTGTGGCAGTATTTTGTCATCGCTTTGTTCTCCTTCCAGTTTAAAACTTTGTTTGTGCAGGTGGGTTACCAGCCCCGGCACCTGCAGCTCTGTGACTGTCCACAGGGGAGCACAAGTGAATTCCACCCTGCCCTTTGCCATTTCGCCTCAATCCAGGCCCGGAAGGACCCATCGCTATGGCCCTGTGGGTGGGTCTCAAGGGGCACAGTAAGCGCGGGCGGTTGAAGGAAGGGAAGGGTGGGAACTAGCAATGGGCCTGAGACCCGCCTGCACCCATTTCACAGTCATCAGACGATGATTTTTATTGTATCGCTGATCTTGGTTAGTGACCCGCTTCTAAAGTTCTCTCTCCCGCCACCAGCCCCTGAAGCCATGGAGGCTGCGTCTGCTGCTGGTCTCTGCCCCAAACACAGCACAGTAGCAAGTGGAACAAGGGGCGCTGCCTTCCCTCGGACTTTAGGACTGGAGTAAGTAGCCGGGATTGCCTTGGCTTCCACTTCCCTTATCTGCCTCGCTCTCCACATCTGTATTATAATGTCAAAGAGGCTCATTCATTAATGAGCATTTGCAGCATGCTTTGAGCTCCTTGGATGGAAGGCAATAAAACCTGACGGGCCTGTTCCCTCGCACGCACACTTACCCCGGTGCAGAGCGGCTGCCCCTCACTGCCCCTGCCTTGCCCTCCACAAGGAGAACAGAGAGCCCTGCCCGAGCAGTGGTACGATTCTCAGTGCACCCACAAGTGGAACACAAGGGAAAAGGGATGGGCTCGCCTCCTATTCATAAAATAAGCAGGACTGCTCAGGTGGATGCTCGTTAAAGGGGTGGCCCGGTTACTGTGATTCTATTGCCTGTGCACCTGGTGTCTGTTCTGAATAGTTTCTCTCTCTGGCTCAGCTTGTGAGGACACCCCGTGCCCTACACACCTGCCACCCTCTCTCTGCCTGGGTCTATAGTCCTAGCTCCACCATCACGGGGCGTTTTCTGGTGACGTCACAAGAGCAGAGCATGAGTCACCAGGGAATCAAAGGCAGGGAATGTGCACGCACCCACTCGCTAGGGGGGTTTGCAGCCTGGGATAGAAATGACTTAAACAGGGACATTTTTCAAAACTGAACGACAGTGAAATAGCTGAAGGAAAGGGGCGAGAGAGCGGGTTAGCTCACCTGCTCACTGAGCTCACTTGAACTGCACTTCCCAACGCTTCCTGCCGCTGCTGGACATGTCAGTGTTCCCGAGAAGAACAAGGGAGGCTGATTTTAGAGCTGGCTGGGGATTCTTTGATGAAATGTTTTCTTGTGGAAAATGCTGCTGCTTCTAAACTGAAACTTTTTGGCGGGAAAGGGTTGGTTTGGACGGATTTCTCGCGTTGAAACAAAACTGCGGGGAAAAGTTTCAAAGTTGTCGAAATGTCCCTTTTCAACAAGTTTGAAATGAAAAATACCATTTTTTTTAATTCAAAACGACTTTTGAGATTTAAGCTAATTATACTTTTTAAAAAAACATTTAAAGAATTAAAAAGGTCGAAATTGAAACAAAACATTTCCGCATTATTGAAATGAAATGTCTCAGTTGACTTGAGTGCTCTTTTCGGATTGTCAGTTCACAAAAACTTTCAAGATTTTGACTTCTCATCCCGATTTGGGACAGGAAACGTTTTTGAAATCAAATTTTCCCAGGACAGAAAAGCCATTTCCCGCCCAGCTCTGTCCAATTTCCTTTGCCTTAAGACTTCTTTTCCCTGCTCATCCCAGTCACGGAGCTGGCAAGGTCTCCCAAGCAACTCCAGTGACCAATTTGCATATCTGAGCCTAGCTTCTCCTTATTCATCCTGTCTCCCCCTCTCTGATAATAATAAATGGATGCTCATACTCCAGCTTGGGAGCATTCAGCTCCCTGGGAGCTAGCTCAGTAGCATTACCCCTGTCTGACAGATGGGGAAACTGAGGCACAAAGAGGCAACATGATTTGCCCAGGGTCACACAGCACATCAGGGGAAGGGGAGGAAATGGAACCCAGGAGTCCTGATTCCCATTCCTGTGCATTAGCTACAAAACCATCCATCCCCTGTTTGTCCTGCAGTGTTTTTTCTCCTCACTTTCCCTCTTTTCCCACCCCCTTCACTCTCTCTCTTTTTTCTTCACCACAGTCTCTTTCTTTGCTACCACTTGGCCCTTCCCCACTGGCCCTGCTTCCTGCAATGGGTTCCTCACCGTGGAAGTGATGGAGATGCCGAGGCTCAAGGTCAGTGACTTGATGATTGGACTGGCTTGGAATGTTGTGGCTCCCATGACAGCTGTGGGGCTGCTCGGACAACTGGCACACTCTGCATCTGGTGCTTGGCCGGGGAGTAGGGCTGGGACCGATCCATGGGCAGGGACAAAAGCATATCATGGACCGACTGCCACCTCCTGGGATTTGAGGTTGGGAATTGCCGCTCTTATCGGGTTAAAGGGCCGGTTCTGATGATCCTCCCTGAGCATTAATGGATCCTGAGCATTTCCAGAGAGAGAACATTGTCCCTCCACCAGCCCACTCTACTGCTGACTTGGTAGGACGTTATTTTTGAGCCCAATTAGTGCTATTTTCTCCTCAGCTATCAATAGAATGGCCCTTTGGCACCTTCCGCCCTGGGTTTGTCCTCACAGATCACCCTCGTTTAGAGATGGTCTGCACCAATTTAGAGCCAGAGGGCCAAAGCCAAGAGCACCCGTGTCAGAAGTCCCCGCGCCAAAAGATTTCTCACGATCTTACTCGATGGCTATGTAGGAGGTGAAGAAAGGGGGCTGCCTACTGCAAAGCAGCCACGAAGTCTCAATGACACAGTTGGTTTCAGGGGGAGAACAGCCTGCTCGACCTGAGCTGTCTTCCCCGACCCCCACCGTATTGCCAGCCCCAAGTGTTCAGAACTTATGGGTCAGGGAAAGACATGAGATTGGCTTGAAAATCATGAGACTGAAAAAAATAAAATATCAAGCTCTTGTTATTCGCTTTCTGATGTCGGAGCATTTAAGGGTCACATTTTCAACCTTTTCTCCACAAAGGCTAGAAACTTCCTTTATTTTTTTTCTTTCATAAGAGCTGGGATTTCTCAGCTAATCACATGACTCCAGCAGCTGGAGCTTTAAGAGAAACACCAGATCTCACAAGACGAGTGATAAAATTGTGAGTGTGGCAACGCTGCCCTCCTCTTGTACCATTAGAACTGTACAAGGTACCAACCTAGGAGCAGGGGGGAGGGATAGCTCAGTGGTTTGAGCATTGGCCTGCTAAACCCAGGGTTGTGAGGCCAATCCTTGAGGGGGCCATTTAGGGATGGGGCAAAAATTGGGGAGTGGTTCTCCTTTGAGCAGGGGGATGGACTAGATGACCTGAGGTCCCTTCCAACCCTGATAGTCTATGATTCAATGGGAAGAAATTAACAAAGAGGGGAAAATAAGCTGAGGTCTGGGCTATAGACAGTGTTTGGCTCTGTATCTCTCTGCTGATGGGGGGTATGGGTTTTTAACAGTATTGTTATACCAGTACAGCCCCTAGTGTGGATGCAGTTATATAGAAGAGCCTTACATTGGTACAGCTTTTTCCCTTTCCCAGAGAGGAATAACCATACACGTATCAATCCCCTTTATACCACTGTAACTGCGTCCCTCTGGTGCGGGGATTGTACGGCTTTAACTATACCGGTAGAGACCTTTGCATGCGGACAAGGAACAGTATTAGGTTGAGGTCCCAGGGGAAATGGCTGAGGTCCCATTGCTCGGCACATCTTAATATTAGACTCCTGGGGAATGTTCCCGGGAACCCTTTGTTAGGAATTCTGCCAGGCTGGAGGGAAGGTTCGGGGTCCCTTCTTCCAATGGAGCTGCCCCCTCTCTGAGCCCGGCTAAACCATCCCCATCGGACACAACCCGTCCCTGGGGCTCATCCAATTTAAGACCAAATGTTGTGCCTTCAGAATGGGCCAGATGGGCCCACATGGCAGGTCTGGCTTGAACCATGGCTGCAGACCAGGGTTTCACCCGTCCCGCCAGCCCCAGCACTAGGCCAAGCCCCTAGACAGGCCTTGAAAGAACAGAAAGAGTAAAACCAGGCCCAAGCAGCAGCTCTGGGTCCCTCCTCCCCAAGCGCCAACCAGTTGCTCACCAGTGACCCGACCAGCCTTCCAGCCACCACTAGGCCATGCTCCCACCTCCAAACGTGGACCAAAGAGACGGTCCTGGCCCCGAAGGGCTTCCAAGGGCTGGAGGCCTCGAGGGAGATGTAAAGCTGCAGGGGGGGAGGAATACCGCCAGCGTGAATGTGTGTTTTCTATGCGAATGAAAGGCTGGTTTGTGAATAATTGTGACTGTAGAGAGCAATGCTGAGCTGGTCAGAGGACAGACCAGTAATAACAGCACTTTGCATTTACATATCATGTTCCATCTGGAGCTCTCCGGGAGCTTTACAAAGGCAGGTAAACACCATTATTCCTCAGTAGACAGATGGGAAACTGAGGCACAGTGACTTGCCCAAGGTCATACATACAGACAAGTCTCCAGGCCCTAGACACTAACCATTAGACCACACTCCACACTGCCTCCCACTTACAGCCCAAGTAGCTCAGCGGGTCTCTTCCGTCTCTATCTTCTCCGATTCCACAAACACGATCGTTGCTATTTGTATTACACTCCTCCCTAGGGCCTCAGCGGAGATCAGGGCCCCATCATGCGAGGTGTTGTTCATGGCAGGAGGCAGACTCAGCTCCAAAGAGTGTACCAACTAAATAAACAAAGGAAGGATTATAATCCCCATTTGACAGATGGGAAACTGAGGCAGAGAGAGTCTAAGGCCTGGATCCAGAAGGGGACTTAGGCGTGGTGATACTGAGGATTGCAATGCCTGACTTTGAGGTGCCTAGAAAATCACTGCAATCCACAAAGCCCCAGTTCGGCTCCTAGGTTTCCCGTACGATGCATGGGGGAGAGAAGCGCCTAACAATGGGAGCTCGTAAGCCAGCGCGCTAGGCAGGGAGCCGCGTAAACTAGCAATGGGCGATGCTGATGGGGGTGTCCTAAGCCCCGCCCCTCTCATGAAGAGCGGCACCTGCATCCAGGCAGCAGCGAGGCGCCTATCTCTGCTTGCGATCTGCAAACGGGCACCCCTCTCCTGGACTCACCTAAGCCGCGTCCTGCAAGAAGGAGTCAGGCGCCTGCCTTGCACCACACAAAACGGGTAGAGAAGGAGGTTCCCCCCCCTTTGTAACTTTCAGCCCCATGATTACAGCACTTACCTGGGAGACTCAGGGTCAATCCCCCCTTGGCCTGAGGGGGAGAAAGGCTTTGAATGGGGAATCTGCCCATTTACCTGTCTGCTGAACGCTCTAACCCCCAAGCTATGGGATAGAGTCTGATGTGGGGGAGCCTCAGTGTCTCCTGCTGAAGCTCTCTTCCTCTTTGAAAAGAGTCACTAGAGCAGGGAGACTGGACCCGGGGTCTCCACCAGGCTACCACGTCATTCTCACGCTCAGGCCCAGTGTCCAGAGTGGCACATCAAACTATCTCCTCGCTCGCGGGTGAGAGGTGGGAGACCCCCGTTCAAATCTTTTCTTCACCCTCCGGCAAAAGGGGGAGTCGAAGCTGGGCCTCCCACATCCCAGGTGGGTTAAAAGGTGGGCACTGCCTCTTCCTCCAGCCAGGTTTTGAATGGGGCCTGCTCCAGTAGGCACGTGGGTGACTGCCTCTCTTCCCCTGGTTCATGGACCATGCTGGGTCTTGGGCAGGAAATAGGTGTCCAGATGCCCAGAGGTAGAAACTTAGTTGCCGAGGGAACGTTTACCCTGAAGACTGGAGCACCGAGTGAGTTTAGGCACCTACAGGGTTAGGCGGCTGTCCGGAGGGAGTCTTGTGGAGTGCAGTGGTACCTCCAATGGGGACTTAGGCACCTAAATGTGAGGTTCAGGCACCTAAGTACCTCTGGATTTGGGCCTAAGTGACTTGCCCAAGGTGTTAGAGAGCCAGGAATTGAATCCACATGTTGTGGCCCCAGTCAAATGCAATAACCAGGCCCCCACCCTTTCTCTTTGTGTCGGCAAACTTTAATCATATGGACTTCACGTAGTGGGAAGCAGAGAGGACAGAGTATTTTTTTTCAGCTACTGAGGGGAATGCAAAAGCCATTGCAATCATTTTGACAGGAAGTTTTTCTATTACTGCCAAAACCTTTGCTCAGATGGACCCCTCATCAGAGGTGGTTAACACTGTCAGAAATGTTTGCATAGATCTGTTGCTACAGCGGGGGTGGGTATTTTGATTCTTCCTCTTCATTTCCCATGAACAGCAAACTGGGCTAACAAAAGTGCAAAGACGCACCAGTCCCTCCTGATGGGAATTCTGCAGAATACATCTCACTCTGTAGCAGCAAAAGCTGTCAGAGTCTTGGCTGCCACACTGCGTTGCAGACCTCAGGGAGGCTTATTTTACATTGGGATGGAGTTAAAGGTTGTTGGGTACCTTTTGTTTTCTGGGGAGTTCTGCTGTATTTGCTTAATGTTATTATATTTCTCTGCCTTCCCTTCTGGCTCCCAGCAGCACTGCGTTTATTGATATTTTATTGCTTTGCTTTTCTTCTGTGCAGAGCTGCAAACATGGAATTGCATTAGGTAGGCGGTTTTCAACCTTTTTGCATGTGCGGACCCTTAAAAATTTTCAAATGGACGGGCAGACCCCTTTGGAAATCTTAGACATAGTCTATGGCCTCCCAGGGGTCTGCGGACCCCAGGTTGAAAACCACTGCGTTAGGTGAAAGCAATTGATGAATCTGTATTCTGGCACCAGTGGGATTTGTTTGATTCATGTGGTGATACTAACTAGCACTTGTGATGCCCCCGTTTTCTGATGTTGGAAACACACTGCCTATCTGCATCACCCCCACCCCATATGCCTGCCTCAGCTGTAGCGAGCTCGTTTCTGCTCCCAAGGGGCCCACAAGTCAAACAGCTGGGGGCTGCTGGATCCAGGTGCACTGGCAGAGTTAGGAGAGAGCCCAGGACTGGAATTGCAAGGGGGGCTGAGATGCATCAGCAGAGCTATGGGGGGGAGCCAGAGCTATGGGTCAGGCAAGCTAGCACCTTCCCAAGCTTTAAATCTATCCTCACTGCTGTGCCTGTGAGTATGACTGTGGGTTATTCAGCGCCGTAGGGTGTCAGCTGCATTCCTTACAAGTAAGAAGGAAGATAAGGGGTGAAAGGAAGCTTAGTGTAAACAGAGGGAGTATGGTCCAGTGGGCAGGGCACTGGGGTCAAACACAGCAGCTCTGGGTTCTGCTCCTGGATCTGCTACTGACCCACTGTGTGATCCTGGCATGTCCATCTCCCTTTCCATTTTCTGTCTATTCCACCTCTGTGCCCTGGAGGGGAGGCACCCTGCCTCTAGATCAGGGGTCAGCAACCTTTCAGAAGTGGTGTGCCGAGTCTTCATTTATTCACTCTAATTTAAGGTTTCGCGTGCCGGTCATACATTTTAAAGTTTTTAGAAGGTCTCTTTCTATAAGTCTATAATAAATAACTAAACTATTGTTGTATGTAAAGTAAATAAGGTTTTTAAAATGTTTAAGAAGCTTCATTTAAAATTAAATTAAAATGCAGAGCCCCCCGGACCGGTGGCCAGGACCTGGGCAGTGTGAGTGCCACTGAAAATCAGCTCGCGTGCCACCTTCGGCACCGTGCCATAGGTTGCCTACCCCTGAACTAGAGTGTTCAGCACAATGGGGTCCTGATCTCAGGTCAGGCCTTCTGGCACTGCCGTAGTAATAAGTAGAAGCATGTCCCACTGTCCACACGAAGAGTCACTCTAGGGCTGAGTTGTGGTCCCTGCCCCAGGGAACTTGCCATTTTAAATGGACACAACAAACCCAGCTTGAATCTCCAGGATATCCAGAAGTGCTCATCCCCCGCCGCCCCCGTGGGGCTTGAGCTGGGGGTGCTCAGTGCAAAAGAAAACTAGGCCCAAGGTGTCTCGACTTGGGCACCCAAGACCAGAGGCTACTTCTGAAAATGTGGGCCCCAGCACACCGGGGAAAGCTGAGTATGACGGAGGGCAGACTGAGGGTAGAAGGCTAGCAGTGAACAAGTAAAGGGGGAATAAAATCAAAGCCACAGAAATAACATATGTGTTTGTAATGCTAGGGGCTGTGGCTACACCTGTGCATGTACAAGGCTGGCTGGGTAATGGTGTGAATCGCTGGCTGGCTGTGTGCATTTGTATCTGCAAAAGGGCCAGTAGACCCTGCATTGGGGCATGTGCACGTCTGCACATTTATTTATACTTGGGTGTTGTGTTTGCATTGAAATTAGTGTGTGCCTTTGTATTTGCATCTGTGTTTGCAGGGGCATTGTGTACCAGTGTGCTGGCATAAATAGATGAGTGCTGTTGTGTATATTTCTATGTGGACCTGTACTTGTATGTGTTTGTGCATGGGTGCATTTGGGTGTGTTTGTGGGGCAGCAGCCGGTGTGCACGTTTTTGTGTGTGTTTATCTGGGTCCATTGGTTTATAGATGTATGGTCTGTGCAGTTGGAATTGGCTGTGTGAGTTTATATATCTGGATATGTTTGATTGCATTTTTGTATGTGTGTGAGGCATGCTTCTGTAGTTGTGTGTTAGCATTTGTGGAAGTGCATATGTTTGTATTTGGATTGCTGTGTTTGCGTGTTTGTATGTGAACCTTTGAGTGTGTGTGCGTGTGCGCTCCAGGTTAGTGTGCACGTGTAGGTTAAGGTGTGTATGTGCACAACTGCCTAGTTACGTTTGTTTGCCCATGTTGATGTTTTGGTGTGTGCTTGCGAGATGCATGCATGTATCTGTATCTATGTTTCATGACTGTGCACACGCGTGTGTTTGTACTGCACCGTCTGCATGGTGGGGCTTTATGGCCCAGATCCTCAATGGCATATAGGCACCTAACTCCCATTGATTTCAATTTAGGCACCTAAATACCTTTGAGGATCTGGGCCTTTGTGTGTGAATCTGTGTTTCTGGGCACCTGTCACCTGGGCCTAATCCCATGTCCTCCTGTCCTGCCATAGCCGCTGCAGTGACAGAACTCACAGGAGCTCAACGAGACCCACCCATAGGGTGACCAGATGTCCCGATTTTATAGGGGCAGTCCTGATATTTGGGGCTTTTTTTTATATGAGCTCCTATTACCCCGCCCCCCCCCCCCCCCCCCCCGTCCCAATTTTTCACACTTGCTATCTGGTCACCCTACCCACCCTCGGCACCTCTTTCCCTCTGGATTCTATTTCATACTGACCCATGCTGCTGTGGGAATAATTAAGACTCGTAGAGATTGATGGGCCTGTCGGTAAACCTGCGGCAGAGGTGGTCTCTCATATTGCAGCATTAATTGCCTAGACCTTTTGGGGAGGGGCTTTAGTGTTGCCAGTTTCATTGATGGCTTCCAGGACTACAAACCTGTGCTGGAAGGAGGCCTTCCATCCCTCCCCCCCGCCCACTCTCACTGCCTTCCATGGGAGATCCTTCCACGTATGGAAGAACTACATGTCAGGTCATAAATGAAACCATATGACCACTACAGGGTGCTCTGTAAAGAGGGGGGTGGATTGCTCTCTCCGGGGTCCATGGTGTGCCATTCACTTCCCTAGTAATGGAATCTTGTGCCCATGGGAAAACTGTGCTCTCAGCTACACCAGTGTAAATCTGGAGTAACTCCACTGGCTCAATCGGTACCATGATTTATTGCTTGTATTGCGGTAGCGCGTAGGAGCCCGTCATGCACTGAGACCCCACTGCGCTAGGTGCTGCACAAACACACAACAAAAAGACAGTCCCTGCCCCAAGCAGCTTACACAGTCAATTCAGAGTGGTGCTGGTGTAACTAAAAGCTGAATGGAGCCTCCTGATGAACTCAAATGCAAAAAGCCGCCATGTTTGCTCCCCTGTACGGGGAGCAGCTTGGGGGGACCCATTCACTCTCCTCGGGTTTTTGCAGCTAACAGGAATCGGCATCCTGCATCAGACCGACAGTCCGGTGAGTCCAGTGCCCCATGAAGTGGTCAGCAGCAGGGTCACCGGAAGGTACGGGAAACCCTACGGTGAACAGCTATGGAATAACCTGGCCATCAGGGAAATGTCTTCCCACACATCCCACAAGCATCCATTATGCAACTTGTTTGGGTGCCCAGTGTTGCCAATTCTCACAATTTTAGCCCAAGTCTTGCAATACTTGGTATTTGACATAAGCCCCAGCGCCTGGAGTCGTGGATGGAATGACGTGAGAATCTCAACTTTCATTTTATTTAAAAAGGAAGTTTCTAGCTCTCGTGGTTACAGAGAAAAGCTTGACAACATGACCCCTAAAGACTAAAAATCCAAAAGGCAGATTAAAAAGATCCCAGTGAGGATTGTTTGTAAAATCTTCTTATTTTTAAACCAATCTTGTGATTTTTAACTGCTTGAGAGTGTTATCCTATCTAATATCACCGTGCTCTCATTATCCTTATACATGTCTAGCCTTTCTTTGACTCTTACTAAACTCTCAGCTTCAGTTATACGTTGTGGCAGTGAGTTCCACCTGCTAACTGTGGGATGTGGTGGGGAAAAAAGCATTTCCTTGTATTCATTTCCAATGTGTTGCTTTGCAGATTCATTGGACGACTGCCTAGCTCTCTCTTCACTGAGAAAGGGCAAATAGGGATCACTGATTTGCCTTCTCTGTACAATTTATTATTCGGTGTAAGTCTGTCATGCCCCTCTCTTATTACTATTTTTTATTTGCATTATCATAACATCTAGGAGCTTCAGTCATGGACCAGCCGCTCATCGTGCTAGGCACTGTACAATCACAGAGCAAATCTCTAAACTGAAGAGTTCCAGGGCTGGATTCTGGCCTGCCCTATGTCCCCTGTCTGCTATTAGACACCTTACAAGGACCATAAAGGGGATGGCACACACAGCCCAGAGCAGCCCTCCATCACAGCCCCTGGTTCAGTGGCACGTCAGAGACAGGGCTGGCTCACGGTCAGGAGGGAGAGTGGCCCATGTACTCTGCATTCTTAAATCTGGGCTGCAGAGCAGCCCATAGGCAGATGGGTAAGGCTCACGGGGGGCTGGTCTAACTTATGTCAGGAGCTAAGATGTCCAGAATCTGGGAGGTGATTCTCCCCCACACAGGCACTCCTGTGCCCCCAAAGATGCACAAAATCTGGCCCCTGCCCTTGTGGAATCTCCCAGGCCATGCCCATCTGGGATTTGAGGAAACAATGGTCATGAGGAATTGAAATGGGTTTGAGAGCCGCCCCTTGTGGCCTCTTAGCACCTCCCTCATGCGCGCCAGCTCAGGGAACTAGCGGGCAACCCTGATTTCAGCCTCTGCACGACCAAACTTCCTCCCTGCACCTGCTTTGACACTGAAATGATTTTAAATTGAACAGAAATGGCTGGGGTGGGAGCAGGAATGAGACTGGGGCTCTGCCTCCTGTTCCAAACAGGGAGAGGTTAAAGTAAGTACGAAAACACTGGGGCTTTGCTTTTCCTTTTCTAAGGCCTTGTCTACACAGGAAAGATGTTCAATTAGTTTTGAAACCCGGTGCAAACCCCTGTGTTGCGTGGACACCCTTATTTCAGATTCAGGGCAGCTTATTTCAGTCAATTTAAACAAAACCAAATCTTGAACTGAAATAAGTGCATCCACTCAGGGGATTTACACTGATTTAGTTAAACCAGCCTAAATTCACGTTAGGTTAAAGAAGTGCAACTTTCTCAAGGGGATAAACCCTAAGGCAAACTATTTTTAACATAGGGGTAAGACTATCCAGCTAAAAGGAAGTGCTCAACCTCAGAGCTGGAAAAACAGCTCTGCCTCTACCCTCACAGAGCAGAGCCAGTTATTTTACAACCCTGAGAAAAGAGGTAGGTGTCACATTGGTGGGTGTGAGGGGAACTCCTCTCTGGGATACCGTTTTAACTCCTACCCACTATTTCTTTCTAGCATGTGGTTTAGCACAGCACCCATCGCCATAGTATCTAAACACTGAGGTGTAATTACAGTCATTCTGACGGTGAAATGATGGCAACAACAACAGAAGAAAACTAAAATATGCTTTGCAACGGTTAGTGACATTCTGACTCTTCCAGCCCATCACTGCCCAAAGATGCTCCTCTAATGAGTGAGAGGCAGGAGAGGGAAGAGGGGTGTTACATCCATTAGGAGAACTACGTTATTATTTATAATACAGTCACAGGAGGTGACCGTTGAGATTGGGGACCCATTGTGGAAGGTGCTGTACGTGCATCTAGAGAGACAACTCCTGCTCCAAAGAGCTCGCACTCTAACTAGGCAAAGATGGGAGAAGGAAGGATTATTAGCCTCATTTTACAGAAGAGGCACAGAGGGATTAAGACAATTAGTGCAAGATCCCACATGAAGTTTGTAGCACTGTGAGAAACTGAACACTGCTCTCCTGAGTCCCAGCCCAATACCTTAACCACCGGGCCGTAGCATTTCACTTCATTATTACGTGCCTTCCTAAAGCACCTTACACTGCAGTCTGGGTCCTCACAAGGCACGTGTGTCTCCGTGCCCAGCAGGCACTAAAAAGGGATATTCCACCATGACAGAGCAGGGTAAGAGGCACCAGTGACCCTGCAAGAAGAGTGTAGTTACAGGGATAATTTTAAAGTCATAGGATGATGAGGTTTCTAATATTGTGCGTAAGTTTCGGCAGGGCTGCATGTGCACGGGAAACGATCACAGCACGTGCGCCCTGAGAAAGATGCTCCAAAAGGATCGAATTAGGGCTCCACTCCTTAGGTTTCCCAATATCCTGGCCCAGAGCTAGCACCATGTACACCAGCTGAGAATCTGCCCCACTAAGTATTAAAAAGCCAGGGCCGTGGTGATCCCAGCTGTAACCCCACCCGGGTCAGTGGAGTTACCCCTGAGATGGATTTGGCCTAACGCCGCAGTCCTCACGCCGGCAAAACTTCCAGGGATTTGCCCCATTGTGTTTCCCGTTGGCCTGGCCAAGGGAGCTGTCAGGAGTAGGAGAGAGAGCGTGTGTGTGTGTGTGTTGGGAATCCTGGTGCTTTAGCTTTTGCAGGGCACTAGTGAAAAGTGCAAGGGTCCCTCCCCCCCGGCCAGGCTCCCCCGGCAGGTAAACAAGGCTTGGGAAAGGGATGCTGCAGCTTTCACAAAATGTTCCCTGCTGCCGCGCCCCTCCCCCCCGCTCCTTTCCCTGAAGTCATCCCACACTTTTTCTTTCTTTCTCTCTCTCTCTCTCTCTCCGCCCTGGGTCTATGAATCAGCCCCAGCCAGCCAGACAGATTGATTTTCTGGTTGCCACCCGGGGCCTCCCGAGGAAAGGAGCCGTTGAGGCGGGACAGGAAAGTGGTGAGGGAAGGAAGAAGAGGCCGAGGAGGAGGAAAACAGCGCCGAGCTGGCCGAGGGGTGCAGCGGCGCCAGTTAAACCACGGGGAGAAACGGGATCGCACGGTCTAAACGGCTGCAAAGGGCAAGCGAAGCGGGATTCACATTGGTGCAGAAGGGGCTGGTCTCTGCAGTCCCTGGCCGCACCTGGAGGACTGAGGTTACTAGCACAACAGGGCTTACCCTGCTGCCTGCTCTGTTTACACGGCTGATTGGCCCTGGCTCGAGCAAACCCCTGGTACAGGCTGTTTGCACCTGTGNGGGGGGGGGGGGGGGGGGGGGGGGGGGGGGGGGGGGGGGGGGGGGGGGTGTGATTTGCACCAGTTCAAATCATGGCTTATCACAGTTCACCTTGGGGGCACTGGATGTTTGCACTGGGGCAGATACCCCAGCACCTGGCCACTGATTTCCCAGCCATGGTAATTAAATAGGGACAAAACCAGAATCCATCACAGACCCCCCAAGCGCTAATGTATATTCGAGACCGAATTTTTCAACAAGTCTGTTTAAAGGGATGCAGTTTCCTTCCCCTTTAAAGTGCCTTTAAGTTTTAGGTGATGGCTAGTGGCAAAAGAGGGGCAAGTGCTGGGTGCAAAGTGGGGCTCAAACAACGTGAAAATTAAAACATCTGTCACAAGAGCACTAAAGCAGAACCCGGTTCCTGCGGGGTAATGGGGAAACCAACCAAGCCTTCTGGCTGGAAATGGAAAGCCACCGACCGCCTTTACAAGTGAGAATAGTGATCGCAATGGTGCTAGGTGTAAATGCTGGATGGTTACCAGCAATGAGGGGCTGGGTCCAGCGTCTATTTCAATTTTTGAATCTTCTTCACCCAGAGTCCATTCCAGGACACTGGAATCCACCTCCAGTTCTTCTCCTCCATCTGACACTGGTGTAGACTTTGTAAGATTAGATAAACCCACTTCCCCCACCCACAACAGCCATATGTAAGTTTCAGACTTAGTTTTTGTGCCCACCTATATTATTGCTATTTAACTTTGGTACACCGTGCTATAGGCATGCATGCGCTTCACTGAGCCCTTGCCCCCAGCAGTTTACTGTTTTGGTTAGATACATGACCTGATGCAAGGAGAAATGACACCAGACTCAAAGGGGTGGGTTCTGGTTATACCCAGCCAGACAACATTGTATTAAAAGGACACTCTATGGCAGGGGTAGGCAACCTATGGCACGGGTGCCAAAGGCGGCACGCGAGCTGATTTTCAGTGGCACTCACACTGCCCGGGTCCTGGCCACCGGTCCGGGGGGCTCTGCATTTTAATTTAATTTTAAATGAAGCTTCTTAAACATTTTAAAAACCTTATTTACTTTACATACAACAATAGTTTAGTTATTTATTATAGACTTATAGAAAGAGATCTTCTAAAAACTTTAAAATGTATGACTGGCACGCGGAACCTTAAATTAGAGTGAAGACTCGGCACACCACTTCTGAAAGGTTGCCGACCCCTGCTCTATGGTATTTCAAAAGGAAACACCCCCTGCCTATCCCACCGGCAAAGTTTTCAGCCTGCATGGAAGTATCTACAGTAACTGCCAATTGCTGTGTTGCCCAGAGTCACTGGGAAAGACTGATGCTCCTGCCAAAAGTGGAAATGCTAGCCAATAATGGGCATGGTTACATATTTTGATACTCATGAAGTTCTTTAAAATTTTGATACTCAACATGATCTTTAAAAACATTCACAGAATTCCCAACTTCTGGAGCATCAGGGAATGACACAAAAATCACAATAAGAGAGCAACTGCTCAGAGAAATGCAGGTAACACACAAAAATGGCTTCACACATTTGCACCCATTTAACTGAAGGAGGAAAGTTAAACCTGTGCAGGTTTGTGTGTGAACCTTCTTACATTTGATTTAAACCTGGATTGTATCAATTCAAACCACAGTAAGAACATCACACCCTCATAGTGCACTAGTTTAACATCACACCTTTAGTTACACTGCTGCAACTTCTGTGTTTAGAGAAGCCCTAAGACACACTCCTAGATCTAGATTTGACAGGTGGAACTTGTCCAGTTCCATCAGCCATAACTTCACCCTTTAACTCCCATCCCAGAACAGAAAGGGCTACTGTAGCTACTGACTAGTCAAGCCCCATAAGCTAAGATGAAGCATAAGATAAAGACCACTCCCCAAACCTAATTATTTTATTAAAACAACAATCTAGGAACAAATTGGGTCAGAGCGCAACGGCCTGCCAGAGCCCATCCATTCACAGCATGTGGCAAACTGAACAAGAGGACTGCAATTTTTTATCAACATCTTTGATACAAAGAGCATCCCCCAAAGGCCCTTTAAATGTTAAAGCATCGTTACAAAGTTAAAACAGGAAATTAAAGGAGAGCAAAAGAGTGAAATCAAAAGGTGTCGAGTTAATAAATATCTCCAAATATCGTTAGTTGTACTGCAGTAGCATATAAGCACTTCAGTCATAGACCAGGACCCTAACGTGCCAGGTGCTGGACAAACAGGACCACCCCTAAGTATCTCAGTCTACATCACAGGATGTCCCAGACATGCTCAGTCAGGATCCCTCAATGTTTGGGAATATTCAGAGCCAGGGGAAAGGAGTTTATGGGAGGGGACGGGTGGCTCAGTCTAAGAAAGATGGGCCAGCACCAAAGCTCAGATCTGGTACTGAACGTCCCCAAAGTTTGGATCCAGGGATTTGACTGTTACCGTGCAACCTCCCCCCCCCGCCCCCATCCTGTCTATATCCATCTGTTGTCTCTTGTCTTGGATTTTCAGCCTCTTGGTATCCGGGCCAGCTTTGTGTTCTCTGTGTGCAGCACCTCACACAATGGAGTCCCCGGCGTAGGATTAGGGCCCCTGGGTGCTGCAGGGATACAAATAATTAAGTAACCATTTGGTTTGGGCCACCCACCAGGTCTCTCCCAGGCATGTCCTTTGCAGAGGAATGAGCCAGGCTTCCCCAGAGCTCTGGATTCAGGGGACTTGAGGGTCCAGCCCCTCCCACCTCTAGGGCTAAGCTGTAAACCTAAATTTACCCCTCCCGCCCGGCCCTAGGCATGGCCCGGGCCGGCTGCCCAGGCCCCGCTGCGGACAGGGTGCTGCAGAGGACGGTGCAAGAGACCCTGCAATTGCAGCAACATCCCCATTTCTTAACTGAACAAAGCAACTAGGTTAGCTTCCCCCCAGGCGGCCCCCAGCAGACCCACCCAGGCCTCCGCCTGACCCCGGTGCTGGGGGAGCCCCTGGCACAGCAGGGAGGGTGCGGGCGGGAGACGCAAAGCAAAGCCCAAAGCAGCTGCCTCTGGCTTCACACAGTCCAGCCTCCCTGCTCTGTGGGAGAAGGGCTTGCAGGGGGAGGGGACTGGCTCTGGTTGGCCGAGTCACCTGCCACTCGCGGCCGCTTGGCCCTCCCGTTGGACGAAGCCCTGCGGCCTTATCATTCCATCTCCCGGTGCTCCCATTTCGTCATGTTGCTGCCACCGCCCCCTGCCTCGGCTGCACTCTGCGCCCCGCGTCCCCCTCCGCCAGGAAACATAGTCCCCTCCGCTCCTCCTAGCCCCACCCACCCACGCTCTGCTCCTCCTAGCCCCTCCCCCTTTGCTCCTCCCCCCTCCAAGCTCCTGTTCTCCCCCCTATCCTTCCAGGCCCCCCTCCCGCCAGGCTCTGGCAGGGCGCCCATCACCCTGGTATCTGGGCACCTCACACCCCACTGGAGGGGCAGGATGGTTGCCATAGAGGGGCACTGAGCTGCAGCCAGGCCAAGGCACAGGCCCAAGGCCAGGAAAGAAGTCTGTGGCAGAGCCAGCCACTGAGCCCTGCTCTCCTGGCTCCCAGTGCATCCCTCCCCCCCATCCCTGGTATCCCTTCCCCCCTCATGCCACCCTCCATCCACCCACCCCGGCATCCCTCCCTTCCAGCCCCCCCCCCCTTCTCCCAATCCCCTCCCTGGCGGCCCTCCATCCCTTCCCCCCCAGCACCCCTCCCCCTTCTCTCACCCCCTCCCTAGCATCCCTTCCCCGCTCATGCCACCCTCCATCCACCCACCCCAGCATCTCTCCCTTGCCCCCTGCTTCTCCCAATCCCCTCCCTGGCGGCCCTCCATCCCTTCCCCCCCAGCACCCCTCCCCCAGGGGCAGGCGGAGGGGGGAAGGGAGCAGGAATAGAAGAGAGAAAGGGGGGAGGGGGCAGGAATAGAAGAAAGGGGGAAGGGGCAGGGTGCAGGAGAGAAGGGGCGGGGGCAGGAATAGAAGAAAGGGGGAGGGAAGGGAAGGGGCAGGAGAAGATGGGGGGGAGGGGGCAGGAGAAGAGGGGCCCGGGGCAGGAGGGGGGAGCAGGGGCAGGAGAAGAGGGAAGGGGCCGAGGGCAGGAGGAGGTACGAAAGGGGGAGGGGCCAGGACAGGAATAGGGGGAAGGGGCCGGGGGCAGGAGGGGGTACGAAAGGGGCACGAAAGGGGCCGGGGGCAGGAGAAGGGGGAAGGGGCCCAGGGAAGGAGAAGAGGGAAGAGGCCGAGGGCAGGGTACGAAAGGGGGCAGGGGCCCAGGACAGGAATAGGGGGAGGGGCCGGGGGCAGGAGGGGGTACGAAAGGGGCCCAGGGCAGGAGAAGGGGGAAGGGGCCCAGGGCAGGAGAAGAGGGAAGAGGCCCAGGGCAGGAGGTACGAAAGGGGGAGGGGCCCAGGACAGGAATAGGGGGAAGGGGCCGGGGGCAGGAGGGGGTACGAAAGGGGGCAGGAGGAGGGGAAGGGGCAGGAGAAGAGGGAAGGGGCCGAGGGCAGGAGGGGGTACGAAAGGGGGCAGGGGCCCAGGACAGGAATAGGGGGAGGGGCCCAGGACAGGAATAGGGGGAAGGGGCCGGGGGCAGGAGAAGGAGGCAGGGGCCCAGGCCAGGAGGGGGGAAGGGGCCGAGGGCAGGAATAGGGGGAGGGGGGTACGAAAGGGGCCCGGGGAGTTTCCAGCGGGGCTCCGAGAAGGCCCGAGGCCGGGGGGAGCGCAGCGGCGGCGGCGGCGACCGGGCCCGGGCCCGGGGAAGAGGCCAGGGCCCCCGGCGGGCAGGGCCGCCCCTCTCCCCGCCCGGCCCCGCCCCTCCCGCGCCGCGCAGCTGGCCCGCGGCGGAAGGATACGGCGGGGGGAGGCGCCGCTCGCAGCAGCAGCAGCGGCCCCGATGTGCAGGCGGGGCGGGGGGGCTCCCATGTCTCCGGCCGCCCCAGCGCCAGCAGCCGCCCGCGCCGCGGGGGGACGATGAGGAGGCAGCGGCCGCAGCAGCAGCGCTAGGAGCCGCGCGGCCCATGCGGAGCGAGCGCGCCGCCGCCGCCCGCCACAGCGTATCCGCCGGCCGCCGGGCGAGAACAATAGAGCCCGCGGCGGGCTCCGGGCGGGACGGGAGCGGGGCGCCGCGGCCCCAGGCAGCCGGCGGGGGGAGCCAGCAGCCGCTTTGTCCGGGAGCCCCCGGCGGCAGCGCCCGGGGGAGGGTCTGCGTTCCCCTCCCCCCTCGGATGCTTTTCTTCCCGAGCAGGTAAAATCCTGGGGGGCAGGCGGGGGGGGGGGAATTTGGGGTGGTTCTTTCCGCCACCCCCCGTCCAGGCCCCTGCTGCGGGGAGCTCGGTTCCCCCCGCCCCCCCCCCCCGAACTGCTGCAAACTTCAGCCTGGGGGGGCTGCCTGGGGTGGAGGCCGCTGAGGTGGGGAGCTCCCCCCCCCCCAGGAGTGTAAACCCCCCTTCTCTGGGGGGAGGGCCGGGCGTGGAGCGGATTTAGGGGGGGGGTTGCTTTTCGGGGGCGGCGGCGGGGGGGCTCTTCCTATCTTTACCCGCTCCCCCCCCCCTTCGAGTCCCTGCTGCATGGAGTTTATTGTCCCTGCTCCACACACGCGCTGGGA